>OVBX01005910.1:0-11113 GCA_900406325.1 Erucastrum elatum
AAACCAATCATCCTCAACCCGCTTTACAATCTACTTCCAAACACTCAAAACCCTAACCGAATCGTCGACGTCATCTGCTCCTCTCTCAATCAACAACGCGATTTCCTCTCACCCAACCTTCGCAACGAGGTCAAATCGCTGATTCCTCATCTGGGCCACCGCGAAATCTCTAGGGTTCTGCTCAGGTTCCAATCAGACGCCACTCGAGCTCTCTCCTTCTTCACTTGGGTTAAATCAGATTTAGGTAAGACCCCAAATGTTAATAACTACTGCTTGCTGCTTCACGTCCTCGCTTGGTCAAAGAAGTTCCCTTTAGCTATGCAATTCCTCTGTGAACTGATCGAATTAAACGTTAAAGAAGAAGAAGATGTGTTTAGTGTATTGGTTTCTGCTACTGAAGAGTGTAATTGGGATCCCGTTGTTTTCGATATGCTCGTCAAGGCTTACTTGAAACTAGGTTTTGTAGAAGAAAGCTACTCTGCTTTTCGAAAGGTGATTGCTTTCGGTTTTACTGTTAGTGTCGTCACTTGTAATCATCTCGTGAACGGTTTGCTGAAGCTTGATTTAATAGATGATTGTTGGAGAGTGTATCGAGTGATGTGTAGAGTGGGGATCCATCCCAACGCTCATACGTTCAACGTTCTCACCAATGTGGTCTGCAACGGTTCGATTTTTTGTCAAGTTAATGAGTTCTTGGAGAAGATGGAAGAGGAGGAAGGGTTTGAGCCTGATTTGGTTACTTACAACACGCTGGTGAGTGGTTATTGTAAGAGAGGGAGGTTGAAAGAAGCGTTTTATTTGTACAAGATCATGTACCGGCGTCGTGTGGTGCCGGATTTGGTTACCTACACGTCGCTTATCAAAGGTCTTTGTAGAGAAGGGAGAGTCAGAGAAGCTCATCAGACTTTCCACAGGATGGTGGACAGAGGGATTAAGCCGGATTGTGTCGCTTACAACACTCTTGTCTATGCTTATTGTAAAGAAGGGATGATGGAACAGGCGAAGAGGCTGTTGCACGAAATGCTGGGGAGTGGCGTTGTTCCGGATAGGTTTACTTGTAAGGTTATAGTTGAAGGGCTTGTGAAGGGAGGGCGGTTACTTGCTGCTGTTAACTTTGTCGTGGAGCTTACGAGGTTGAGAGTTGGGATCTCGTTTGAAGTTTGCAGCTTTCTGATTGAGAGTTTGTGCCGGGAAGGTAAACCGTTTGCAGCAAAGCATCTGTTAGAAAGAATCACTGAAGAGGAAGGTCACAAGGCGACACCAGAGACTTTCAACAGCTTAATCGAATCTTTCTCTCGTTGTGATTCTATTGACGAGGCGTTGCTTCTAAAAGAGAAACTCACAAGTCAGAATCAGGAAGTAGATGCTGGATCTTACCGAGCTCTTATTGGATGCTTGTGTAGGATTGGTAGGAACCGTGAAGCTGAGTCTTTGATGGTGGAAATGGTTGATTCTGATGTGAAACCGGATTCTTCTGTATGTGGGGCTTTGGTTAATGGATATTGCAAGGAACTGGATTTCGCTAAAGCTGAGAGTTTGTTAAGTTTCTTTGCTATTGAGTTTAGATTCTTTGACATAGAGAGTTACAATTTGCTTGTCAAAGCGGTTTGTGAAACGGGAAGTGGGTATAAGGAGGTGTTAGAGCTTCAGGAAAGAATGCAGAGAGTTGGGTTTGTTCCAAACACCTTGAGTTGTAAGTACATGATCCAAGGTTTGAGCCAACAACTAGACGGTTTGATGTAAGAAATTTAAACCGGTAACTTTCTGTAATAGAGGTTGGATCCAAGGTTTGAGCCAACAACTAGACGGTTTGATGTAAGAAATTTAAACCGGTAACTTTTTGTAATAGAGGTATCGACTTTTCTATAAGATTAGAGTGAGTTTTTATGCCTTTCTAGTAGTTTCTGCCAAAACTAATGTCCGTCACGGTTAAACAACAGTTAACAGAACTATAGCTCGTATTAGAGACTAGACTGCTCATGTATGGTTGTTGATCTTGGGTCGATCCAGGCTTTTTTGGGGAGCTTTGCTTGGTGCTTGTAGGGTTTATGAAGATACTAACTAAACTCGGTAAAAAAGCTGCAGAGTTTGTTTTGAGTTAGATACTTCTGATGGTAGAAACTACATAATTCTATCAAACATCGATTCAGCTTCTCGTCGATGGAAATATGCTTCAAGAATAAGGAATCTGATGAAACAAGAAAGGTTTTGTAAGAGCTTCAGGGTGTAGTTACATCGAACATGACAATAAGATTCAGGTTTGTTGTTGGAGATTGGTCTCATCCTGAATCAGAGATGATACAGAAGAAGATTGAAGAGATTAGAAAGAAGATGAAGAATGAATCAGGATATAGATGAAGAACAGAGTTTGTATTGCAATGGTGTTTGGCCTTTGGTGATTAATTAGTCCAATGGAGACAATAACCACAAGGAAAAATCTGAGATGTTGATGGAGAAAGGGAGACTCATTATTAGAGATTCTAAGACGTTTCATCATTTCTCTAGATTATTGGTAGTTACTGAGTTTTCATCTGGAGATCGTCATATAATTACTATTACACGTATATATTAACATCCATAGTTTCTGACATAAGACGATGTAGAACTTATTGAGCATTCAAGTACTGTACTGACGACAGTTTATGCTTACAAAGACACCGCACTGCACGGTTCCTGACTTGAAACTAAAAGATAACAACAGAACTTTATAAGATAACAAAAGAACTTCAACATCATAGTGAAAATACGATAACCCCTCAAACGGAACTTTATCATGCTGCTGCGGTCCTAGTCTCATGACCCTTGGTTGTGGTGGTGGTAGTAGTAGTAGTGTCATGTGGCTTAGAAATATCATATTGTTTAGCATCATGGGCCTTATCTTGTACGAACTGGCCCATTTCTTTACCTTTCTGTCCAGCGTAGCCAACGGCATCAGCCATTCTCCTCTTAGCATACTCGAGTTGATCAGGCACACTCCCCCTGGTCCTACGAAGGTAGTTCATGACCCACGAGATTGAGCTAAGCCCGGTTAGACCAAACATTCCGGAGGTCAAGAAGCCCGTTGTTGCAAGCCCGATGGTTATAGCCGCTGGGACTATGACCGGGCTGAAGAGCAGGAAAAGCGGTATTGAGATCATTAAACCTATCACCGAACCGGCTAGAAGTAAACCAGCTATGGCAAGCAGCGAACCGACTATAGGGACTCCAACCAGAAACGATATTACCTTTCAAAAATGATGTTAATTAGTTAACACCATTGTATTAAAACCAAGACAGAGATGTATATTTATGTGCATGTAACCATGTTTAACGTGAATCTTATGAAGACAATATTAATTGAAAATCGAAGGTTTAAGATCAAGAAAAAGTATTAACAAGAGAAAATATATATATATGACTATATCGATTGGACCATTATTGCTGCACCTTTTAAAAACAATTATTAGCAATCGGAATAATATTACTTATCATTTTAACCATTACATGGTAGTTTACACATTCAAATCATGTTCAATATTCTTTTGCTTAAAGAAAACAATTCCGGAATTATAAAACATGTCTTATATGGTCCCAAGAATAATCTCATTTACTTTGTATGCATTAAGATTAGAGAAAATATATATATATCAAAAATGCAAAACGTTACTTGGGTGCTAGATGGGCCACTTTCAGGCATCATGCTCTTGTAGCCACCACCACCATAACCAGACTGGCCATAACCACCACCACCATAGCCAGATTGGCCGTAACCTCCTCCAGCACCACCTTCAAACTGAATATTCACTCGACCACCTTCATACGGCGACTGAAATTGCAAGTGCCTATCAGTACGGTCGACGCGATGTGTATCCGCCATTAAGACAATGTTTGAGCAAGTGTCTACTTTTTTCTTTGATCTTCTTAAATTGTAATAAAATTAAAGTTTTGAGAAGGTTTCTTTATAGATGGAGTTGGAGAGATGAGAAGAGGACACCTAAGACGGTGAGATGTTAGTGAAGTAGAGGTGTGGCTTTGCATGATTTCCAAGTTTCAGCTTATTTCTTCTTTTTTCCTTTTGTAATTTTTATTTGACGAGATTTAAAAGATGTTTTCGCTTACTCCGCTGACACAAATTTAAAACAATACAAAAGATAGCTCACCCATGCATCTAGTTCGTATTGAAGTTGTCCGAATATTTTTAAGATACCGAACATATTTTTACTTTACGGCACCGAAACCCTCATATTTACGCACGCATTTTCTTATATAAAATAACATTTTACTATTCAAAATTTAGAATATCGCGTTTATAGATTTTCAATTTGTTTTTATTTTATATAAAAACTATTGTTCATTATAATGAATCTCATATGGTTTAGTTTTCGACGGTTCGTTTCAGTCCAGTTTTGTAAATCTCATACAATGATTTATTTGTTTTCTTTGGGCAACTAGCTGGTTCGTATCTAGTATTTTGAAGTTTGTTAACACGTGTTAGACATGTAAGAGTGTTGCTCAAGAAAAAGGAAGACATGTAAGAGTTTGTCTACTTTCTAAACTCATTATATTACATCGGACTGTAAATTCGATTTTCTTGCTTCTTTTATATTTTGATTACGTTAAATGTTTTTGTAACATTCCGGATTTGTGGTATATAAAAAAGCTTAAGATAATTGATTTGGATACCTATATCACCAAAATTGATTTACTTTTTTCGGAGCACATCCTGAAAGAACTTCAGAGTTAAGCGTGTTTGAACTGGAGTAGTGGAAGGATATGTGACCTATCGGGAAGTGATTTGCGATAGCGTGCGAGTGAGGCCAAAGCACGGGAAAATGTCGGATGGTGATTGCATGATCAGTAAACAATGATTTCGAGCTTTGAAAAATTAACGGACCGACCGTCGGACAGGGATGGGACCCACGAGCCCGATAGAGGGATGAGTGACTCACTGTAGGGGCGGTCGGAGCGTTACAAGTGGTATCAGAGCTGATTAGCCGTCTCAGTTCTGATCTGAGAGGCGTCTTGAAACCTGTGTGGGACGCGACGAGCACGTTGCGTTTTTTTAGAGGAGGTGAATTGTAACATCCCGGATTTGTGGTACATGAAAAAGCTTAAGATAATTGATTTGGCTACTTATATCACCAAAGTTGACTTATCTTTTTCGGAGCACATCCTGAAAGAACTCTAAAGTTAAGCATGCTTGAGTTGGAGTAGTGGAAGGATGGATGACCTATCGGGAAGTGATTTGCGATAGCGTGCGAATGAAGCTAAAACACGGAAAAAGATCGGATGGTGATTGAAAGATCAGTAAACAATGATTTCGAGCCTTGGAAAATTAACGGACCGATCGCTGGAGTGGGTAGCCTATTAGCTGTGGACGGTCGAGGCATTATAGTTTTTTTTTTGAGGTAAGATTATACGGTAATTCCACAGGTTTAAATTCAATGACTCATGTTGTCGTACTACATAATTCAAAACCTTTTAAACTCCATTGTTTAGGTGGTACTTTTAACTTTGGAGCTAATTTCTTTTGTTTTGTTGAAAATCTTTCTTGTTTTTGGTCGTTTTTCTTCGTCCACACTATTTTTTTTTCTTCTAAAAAATGAAATTCTAGGCCTTGAGGAAATGTTTGGGTCACTATGCATATAATAAGGCCATGAAAAACGCAGTAGCACGGTTCCGAAATTATAAGCTAGACTTCGTGCCGGTTCTTATTTATAAAATGACAGGCAGTTTTAGAAATCACGGAACAATATGACGTTACGGTTTGGGGGGGTTGCTTCTTTAGAGAGAAACGTTATACGGTTCGTCTTCCTCACATCTCAAGGAGACATCATCCCCCAAAAAAACAGTCCTTCAAAGAGCGAGAAAGGTCCATCGAAAAGCAACACACGTCGAGTAACAAAAAGGTAAATTTAATTTCTTCAGACATAACTTGTAGTTGGACCAAAGTGATAGAAATCACTTTACCTTTTACTTGATTTCTTCCCTGTCTTAACTGCAACTTGTCTGATCCTTAACTGCAACTTGTCTGATCCTTTATTTAATTTCTTCAAGTATTAGTTTTATCATCTAATTTTTCTACATTTAGTTTTGCAATTCGATTCATTTTAATACATAGTGGATTGTGACTATGGTTTAGTCTACGCACGACTTCGATTCGATCCTTTAATGTTATAGCAAACGAGGAGATCATCATGGTATTTAAGAAAGAGATCAACTTTAGGATAGTTAATGCTTCCGAGCTTTTGCCCAAATTAAAAAAAGTTTCCTGATTTGGCATAGTTACTTGTCTCTGTCACAGAAGAAGTTTCACCATGGCAGCATTGGAGGAACTGAAGAAGAAGCTTTCTCCTCTGTTTGATGCTGAAAAGGGTTTCTCTTCATCCTCATCATTAGACCCAAACGATTCATATTTAGTATGTTCTTTCTTGTGTCTTCATAGAGAAGAAGTTGCTATGTTTATAGGTTTTTATTGTTGTGGTAAAAGTTATCTTCTTTTTGTTGGTTTGTGAAGCTATCAGATGGTGGAACTGTTAATTTGCTTAGTAGATCATACGGAGTTTACAATTTCAACGAGCTCGGGTTACAAAAGTGCACATCTTCTCATGCTGATGAGTCTGAGAGTAGTGAGACGACTTATCAATGTGCTTCTCATGAGATGCGGGTCTTTGGAGCTATAGGAAGCGGAGCTAGCAGCGTTGTTCAACGCGCTATTCATATCCCTAAACACAGACTTCTAGCCTTGAAGAGAATCAATATCTTCGAAAGGGTAACTAAAGGAACTAACTCTCTTTCTTGATGTCATATATATGTTTATTTTGAATGTTTGCTGTGATTTGGTTGAGCAGGAGAAAAGACAGCAACTGCTTACAGAGATACGTACGTTGTGTGAAGCTCCTTGTCATGAAGGACTTGTGGACTTTCACGGAGCGTTTTATAGTCCTGACTCTGGACAAATCAGCATAGCTCTTGAATATATGGATGGAGGATCTCTTGCAGATATCTTGAAAGTAACAAAGAAGATACCTGAGCCTGTTCTTTCATCAATGTTCCACAAACTCTTGCAAGTAAAGACACTTAACTCTTTTGAATGTTCAACTCTTTGTTGTATATAAATTCATTCTTTGTGATGCGGGTTTCGGTTATAGGGATTGAGCTACTTGCATGGAGTTAGACATCTTGTCCATAGAGACATCAAACCTGCAAACCTGCTTGTAAATCTCAAAGGGGAGCCAAAGATAACTGATTTTGGCATAAGTTCTGGTCTTGAGAACTCAATGGCTATGGTGAGTTCTGTATCTCTTGCTTTTACCTTATGGATCCAATAATACCTTTTTCAGAGCTTCTCTAACTTCTTAATAACTGAAAATGTTGGTTGCAAAGTGTGCTACATTTGTTGGAACTGTCACCTACATGTCACCAGAGCGGATTAGGAATGAAGGCTATTCTTACCCTGCTGATATATGGAGCCTTGGTCTTGCTCTTTTTGAATGTGGCACTGGAGAGTTTCCGTATATAGCTAATGAGGGCCCTGTTAATCTTATGTTGCAGGTAACAATCAACTTGGCTCAAGTTCCTTTTCCCCATTTTACTTTGCTTTATTATAAATTGAATTTCACACTTTTTTTGTGTTATGTGATTGGGAAGATCTTGGATGATCCATCACCAACACCATCAAAACAAGAATTCTCAACAGAGTTCTGTTCCTTCATTGATGCTTGCCTCCAGAAAGATGCAGATGCTAGGCCAACAGCTGATCAGGTTCAACGTTTGTTGCTTTTCTTTGTTTTTTTGTCTGATTAAATGCAAGACTTGTAAAAATTGCAGTGCTTTTCTTTGTAATCAGTTCTGATGGTGTTTCCTCTGTTTCTTGAACAGCTTCTGTCACATCCTTTTATTACAAAACATGAGAAGGAAAGTGTAGATCTGGCGGCTTTTGTCCAAAGCATCTTTGATCCAACTCAGAGACTGAAAGATATAGCAGATGTAAGTATGATTAGTTACTTTGATTAGTCAATAAACTGCTAAATTAAACAAAAAACGCTAATGATCTTGATGGGTCTCTGTTCAGATGCTCACCATACATTATTACTCCCTATTTGATGGATTTGATGACCTTTGGCACCATACTAAATCTCTGTACACTGAAGCTTCTGTTTTCAGGTAGCAAAAACTCTCACAATTTCAAACACGAAGAATATAATATTGTTTTCTTGGTTAAGGTTTGTTGTCATTTCCTGCAGTTACTCTGGAAAACAATACAGAGGTTCTACAGAAATATTGTCACAATTATCAAACATCCGCAACACATTAGCAGGAGATTTACCAAGTGAGAAGCTCGTTCATGTCGTTGAGAAGCTTCAATGCAAGCCACATGGCGATGGTGGGGTCTTGATTCGTGCAATAGGATCATTCATTGTGGGAAACCAGTTTCTGATATGTGGTGATGGAGTTCAAGCAGAAGGGCTTCCGAGTTTCAAAGATCTCGGGCTCGATCTTGGAGCCAGACGCGTTGGTCGGTTTCAAGAACAGTTTGTTGTTGAATCTGGTGATCTCATTGGTCGGTATTTTATAGCTAAGCAAGAGCTTTATATCACAAATTAATAAGATTGTAAACCACGCATGAGAGAAAAATGTTTTTTTTTTCTTGGTGTAATTAAGCTGTATTTATATAACTTACGAGTTTAACGTTCAAACCAGAGAGAATGTAATCCTAAAAACCTATTGCTTTTTCAAGTAGAGTGTAATTTTGGTATATGATTGTTTCTTTACAAAGATGTATGATTATTATATGTTTAAACTTGTGTAAGAAGGTTGCAAAAAAGAGAAACGTAAGGGGTGATTATTTGATAGACATTTTTTTAGCTTCTACTTTCCGACATGATTAGATTATTTTAACGTATTGTATAATTCTAAATGTAAATGTAGTTTTCTGATATAAGTTGTGGATATATATAATCTATACTAAAATCACAATTGAAACTGACTAATATTGTTTAAACCCGTAATGAATTTTTATATATAACTGAAAACAAGCTTTTTACTAAAATATAAAATTTGAAAAATAAAAAAATTCTTACATATTATGTTGTTATCTTGAAATAATAGTATTATGTTATAAAAGTTAAAAATTAAATATAAAATAATTTATAATTAAATATTAAACAAAGACCTTGTGTAAAGATATTTTTAAACTATTTTTAACATGTGAGTGCTTTTCTTAAATTCAAGACAATAATAAGAAAATATATTTTAATAGAAAACTTTGTCATGTATAAAATAAAAACTTTGTCATATATAAAGATTTTGATGTCTGATTTATATATTTTGAAAACATAAATAAAAACTTATATGCTGGTTTTTGAATTAATAAAATATAAACTACTAAATAATTATAAAAATAGACTTGCATGTACGGATAAAACATATAATTATTGACTAGAAGATATGAACACGAATATATGTAGGAAAGAATATCAATACAAAAAAAAACTTAACTGGATTTAAGTCAACTTACTTGCAGTCAATTGCAGTCAATTGATTTTAAATTGAAAACCTAGAAAACTTAAAATGGTATCATAAAAGATTGACAAATCCATTAATCTGGTCTGAAAAACGACTTGATAATTCCACAAATTGATGACTCAAAAAAGATTTTCTTGTACCAAAATATTTAAAAATAAACATTTTTCGGAAAAGATATGATGGATTATGTCGAGATTAATGGGTGTATGCACTATTTTCTCAAATGGCGGTATGGACTCACATTAGAAATATAAAAGCTAACTAAGTACTTCATATTTTTCTAAATAGATGATGTTTTAGAGTTTTTGATGTTTCAAAATAGATGATGTTTTTATCTATCAATGTACTTTTAAATTTTATCAAAAACTGTATATCCAATAATATTTTGCAGTTTTTTTAATGATTGGTTGAATAATTTTTAATTTATATTTTAATGATATTTTAAAATAAAAATAAAGCTTCTTAATATTTGTGCACAATCCTAAAAATTCATCTATTTTGAAAAAAAATGAGTAATATATAAGGGATTTCAAGCAATTCATATACATCCCACTGAGTTTAATTGAGAAATCTAGAAAATTTAAATTGTCTTGTTCATGGGTGTTTACAGGAAGTAATAATTTCAGTTTATAAAGAAAATGCAAAACTAATAATAATTCATGAATTTGACCCCAAAAAAAATTCATGAACTTACTAAAAAAAAGATACTTGATAATATTATAATATCTATTACCCAGTTTACAATTAAGGATGTATTTTGGATGATATTCACCTATATTTTCTATTTTCAAAAACTACATAAAAACAAAACACACAATTTTTTACTTTGGGAATGTTGATGTTTTCAACCTTAATTTTAACACTACATCATGATTATGTAATCCTATAATTCAGATTTATCTCTACATTTTTCAGCATCAAATTTTAAATTTAAAATTTGTCTCCAATTCATGATTTTAAAATTTCATTATTCAGTTTACAATTTTGCAAATTATGATATTAGATCATGATTTTGTTGCTGAAGCATCGTAGCCTATTGGTTAAGGTTTAAAGGTTTCTACGCACATGTCTGGGGTTCGAACCCCAAACTATGCAATTTTTTGAAGATTACATGAAATCCAAGTTTTGAGCCTGGTGAGAGCAATTTATTAATGCAGACTACAAAAGAAAGCATAAAAGAGATTTTCAACATAATACAAGTAAATCTGGTCAGGAGATCTTGACTCGGATAATGTTCGATTCTCATAAGACATGTAATATTGTCGGTTGTCGGATTGTATATGTAATCTTTCTCACAATTGTAATATCATAATAATTCAGCGTTAAAAAATATCATGATCTTACTATCTTGATGTAATTATACGTGAAACTTAACTTATAATTCTCATGCAGTGTAAGAGTTTTCTATGTATATTATAAGTAGTAAATGCTTGATTACTGAAAATATATGATGAAAAACTTGTTGATCTCTCANTTTGTTGATCTCTCAAAAAAAAACATAACACGATATAAAATAAATAGATATATAAAAACAGATGGAAAAAAAGAAGATATAATGATATATATACATAGATGATATCACTTTAGAATGTACAAGAAATATTAT
>OVBX01005911.1:0-12451 GCA_900406325.1 Erucastrum elatum
ATTCCAATAGTCCACTGTTACGTATCATATTATTAAATGAAACGAAAGTTTCTGCACCTCGCAATGGTCCTCTTTCCTTCTCATGGTTTCCAGTGATTTCATTTAAGTCTCCAATAATAAACCACGGTTCATCTCTTGAGATGCCATATCTGGTTAATCTTTCCCAAACTTGATCTCTCAATTTCTGTACCGGCTCTTCATAGACAAAAGTCATAAATATTTTCTTCCCTAATGCCACTGCTTCCACGTCAATCATCCTGTTACTAGAATATAGCACTTGAACTTGATACTCATTATTATAATATAGTGCTAATCCTCCGCTTGTTCCGTTCGGTTCCACCGTTTTTAGGTTATCATATCCAAAATGTGATTGAAATCCTTGGACAAAGGCAAGATCCTGCTTCGTTTCCGATAAAAAGAGAAAATCTGGTTTATATCGGTGCCATATTTCCCTTAGGTAACTAATTGTCCATTTACTTTCCATACCTCTACAATTCCAGCTTAATGTCTTCATATAAAAAAATTGATAAATTTGACTCCCCCGAGCCTTTGTAGTTTGGGTATAATGAGACCCACTCCGTGTGAACCAATCCGAAACCAACATTCCAGCCAATACATTCCATACAAGACCAATGTTTGGACAGATGTTATATACGCCCGCATGATGTTGAATACAACTGTAAATCTATTTTTCTTATCATGTCCCTTAGACAAACAATCGCCATAAAATATATTCCGTCTGATACCAATTCTCAAACAAACGAGTCCTGCTATGTGAACAATCCTTTCTAGTTTCCACTCAACAATTCTTATATGTCTTAACCAAGCCTGTCTAAGGCCCACTCTCCTCCACGCTGTTATGACTTTTCTTCGAACATAGCCTAATATTGGCTGTGAAGCTGTTGAGTTTAATGAGACCCAACAGATCCGATAAGCATCCTGCATAATCCTTATAAACCTGATTGCAATAGGCACCAGAGAAGTCACAACAAAGAACATCACCACATATACATGATGAGCCACTAGAAGCCCTGCCACTACCACGAAATGTATAACATATATTAATACACATGCTAACTCCAATAGCCTCCATAACCAGTAACCAAACAAACCAGTTTTATTCCATTTGTTGAAAAATAAAGACCACAATGCATGAGGCCATACTAACGTGAAACAGAAAAACAACGCACCCTTTAATCCAGACAGGGTAAGACTCCTCCTAGACCTTATTTTATTTTGAAAAAGACAAAGAGCTAACCCCACAAACACAACCAGTTTGCAAGATAATTTTATTATTAAAAATTGATCCATAAAACTTAATCTTTTTGATGACCATCCGTTGGGTTTGAAGTCCCCTTGTCCTCCAGTTTCCTAGTGGCCCCTCCCTG
This sequence comes from Erucastrum elatum, assembly GCA_900406325.1. Classification (NCBI taxonomy): domain Eukaryota; kingdom Viridiplantae; phylum Streptophyta; class Magnoliopsida; order Brassicales; family Brassicaceae; genus Erucastrum; species Erucastrum elatum. Next base: position 1,389 of record OVBX01005911.1, read on the forward strand.
TCGTGCCCCTGATTTTACTGGAGCACGCTTGCGTGGAGACCTCAGTGCATTGACCAACTTCATCTTGGAGCTTCCAGCTATAATCCCTGGTGGTTTGGATGATTTCTTCTTGGCTCCTGTCGGCTTAGTCTTGTCCACAGCACCCAATTCCTGTTCTTTCACCTTCTCGCCTTCTGGTTCCACTTCCAGGCAGCTCGAATCCCCTTCCTGTTCCTTCACCCCCTCCTCTAATATCTCCTCAGAAAAATTCTGATCATAATTCTCAACCTCCATATCAATTCCATGTTCCATAATGAAGGCATTAAACTCATCAAGATCCATAACCTGTTCCTCCAAATTCTCCTGAGTATTCTCTTGCAATTCTTTAACCTCTTTTAAGCCATTCTCCACCTCTAAAGGATCCGAAATTACCTCTGTTCCATCAGCCTGAGTATTAGTTAACGCATCCTGAAATTCTTGGGAAGGTGGCGTCGGACTCCTCGCCGAGTTTAGCATTGGTTCTTCCTCTTGAATCTCCCCCTCCTCTGGAACCACCCCACGTTTGTCACTGTTCTGAGTTGACTCTTGTTGAAGTTCGGCCCTCCCCTTGCTGTTTACTTGTGAGGTATCAGTATTCATAACTTCTCTTGTTTCGTCCTTGGAGCGGGTTCGCTCTCTATCTCCTTGGTAAGGCCCTCTATTGTTATACGGTCGCTTGTTTCCTTTATCAGCCACCTTAACCCACTTGGAGTCTTGTTCCTGATATGCTTTTCCTTTACCCTTCCCGTAGTAATCACGACCTTCCCTTCCCTTGCTCTGCTGATCCACATTCCCATTTATAACAACACCCTTGTAACTCCTTGCCCTTTCATCGTGTTTCTCTCCCTCATATCTCCCTCCATGCCCATCACGACCCTCATGCTTCCTCTCCTGGCCTTGCATAGCATTCCTCTGATTCAGAGGACACTTGTTTGTTTTATGGCACAGACTCGAGCAAGTGTCACAGTAACCAAACAATTTTTCGTACCGCAATGAAACCAAAGCCTCCTCACCATCGTAATGCTCCCCTCCTTTGAAATCCAGTGAAGTTTCAAAATGGAGTTCCTTGAAGCCATCAACCACTACTAGAACCCGCCTGTTATCGATGTCTACAGTCTCCGTTCTTCCAATAGCATTCCCAATACTCGTGAAGGTTGGAGCCGTCCGAAAGTCCATTGGAACTCCTTTCAGATGAACCCAAAAGGTGATCTCCGAGGGAAAGTTGATGGGTTTCTTTGGTTGCCAGCGAGCCAGAGGTAGCATCCAGTAATCAAAGTGGTATGGTTGATGTTCCAGCACTCGATCAATGTCCTCAGTTTTCTCGAAATCAAACTGAAACAACCCATCTCCCAAGTCAACTCCCGTAACCCCCGTTTCCAAATTCCAAATCTTCGGCATCTTTTGGAGCAAAGCCTTCATCTCTTGCTCCGCAGGATTCATACACCTCCCAATCAGAGTTTTCGAGTATCTCTTAATGAGAGCTGAGTTATCAAAGTGAGGAACCGAGATCTTTAACCGCTTTCGAGTTCCTTCGCCACCGCCACCACCAGAAGAACCAATCAAAGACCCCTGCGCCATGTTAACCAAGAGTACGTTAAGCTCTCGATCCAAATCAAACTGTGAAAGTGAGAGAGAAAGTAGAAGTGATTTGACGAAGATGAGATCCGTCGTCCTTTTATAGGACAACCCAGTCTCTATCTCCCAAAAGTCCCCATCTTTCCCATTATTATTGTATCTTCCATAAGCACTAAAAATGATTTTGATTATGAAATCCCGACACAATCTCCAATCAAGCCAGGGTAACAATCTCTTTTCTTCTTCACAAGAGATCGTCACTTTCCAAATTCCCATACGAAAGGATCTGATCCTGATCCCTTTTGTTTTCCTCACTGTGATGTTAATGAGAAAAGAGAAAGTAATACCTCTGGTATCCTTCAAATCCGTCAAGAGGATACTCCCATTCATTCCCATTGACCAATCATATATCCTCTTTCCCTTTGTCGAAGCCGAAAAATCAGAGAATCTGACCGAGATCCGATCCGAAACTCTGTACCTATCTATCCCAGAAACCACCGAGCCCTTGATGCCCGGATCCCACCGCCATGAAACCATCAAGATCTAAATCGCCAAAGTCATCGCCGTTTTGATTTTGAGAGCGTTTTTTTTGCCACGACTTGTAAAGCTTTGAAACAAAAGAAAGTCGTGAATAATAGATAGATGTAAACATCAAATTTAAAGTTGATATTTATACCTGCACATATGTGTTAGTATTATCCACCTAGTTGTAGAAAAATTATAAAGGAAGAAACACTTATCAATATTTGTTATTTATATTTATTTTCAGTAACATAATACACCTTATTAAACCAAAAACACCAGCAAAAATTTATTAAAATTCTTATTCTTTTCTTTGAAAAATGTGTAGTATTATCATAAATATTATTTGAGAGTTTAAGTGTAGATAGAAAATTAGGAAGGGCATCGAAAACGACATCGGCATTCCATTGGTGATGTTAAGCAGTAAGCAGCCGCTGGAAAATGCTTTTTGTCACATATGGTTCTGCAGAGTTTGACATCACATTTTCCAGGATAAATTACTCGACATTGATCTTTAGGATGAAGAACTGGCGGACGTGTGTTATTTTTCTCATTAGACTTCTCTACAGGCTTCGTTTCTCCTGGTATTATAATAATTAAAACAAAATATTAATTTTCATATTTAAAACGGATTTTTTTTGTAAACTTTATTTTGGAATTATTACATAATATATTAATAAAATTGTAAATGTAAATGTAAATACAAACCAAGCAGAAGAAGTGTAAGCATAACGAAACCGATCAACCAAGGTTTGAAAGCAACTTTCATCTTCAATAATTAAATAAGTGTTTTAGAAATCAGAAAGACAATGGAGTACATTTATAGATGAATAACATATTGAAACATGTCTATTTTAACCTATATATCTTTTTAATTTCCGATAAAAAGGATCTAGTTTGACCCGAAAAATCCACAATCGCTAGTTTTATTTATTTATTTAATGAAAATTAAGTCATGTATATATAAATTTATTTAAAATATTTTTTGACATACATAAACAATCAAATTTTATTAACTCACATAATCAGAATTTATATAATAAATACCTATAAAAGAAACATAAGGACAAATGCGAAATGACAATTGATCTAATAAAGTATAAATATGATTTTGAAATGAAATATAAAAAGTGTTAAATATTGTATAAACAATTTTACAATATTTCATATATATGAGTGACACTAATTTAAGTCACACATTAGTAAATTCTTTTTTTTTGCTGAAATTTTAAATTGATTATCAACAAAAGAAAAAAATTATATGCCACTGAGGTTTATGCTTTCAATAAAGAACACAATCAATAGAAGAGTTCCTTGAGGTTGTAGAGCTCATCGTGCTGATAACGTGTTGTAAAATATCAAGTAGAAATACAAATAACTATATATATTTGGTTAAGATGATATTGATTATTATAATTATATATATTTATATATGTTTTGTGTACGAAGAAGATGGAGATGTAGAGAGAGTAAGACTTGTTTCTCTTCTCATTATTATTACAAATGATCGTGAGGTGATCATTTATATAGGGGGGTAAGTCGGTGTAACCAAACCGACATAATAGGAAAAGACAAAACAAAAGGATAAACATTATCCTTTACATTGGATAATCATATTATCTAACATCTATATATTTTTTGCTGTTTATATATTGATTAATTTATTATTTTATTGATTCCAAATAATCTTTTGCCCCCAATTTCTTACTTAGATTAGTTACAATTTTGAATTTTTGAATAGAAAAATATTCAGGTAATTTGATTAAAAATTGTATTTAATAAATATAAATTTTTTATTATATTTGGTTACTTAGAAATTACTTTAATATGTATAGGGATATGAAAACCGGTTCATGATTTGGTTCCGATTCAGTTTTGGATAATTTTAAATTTTAGGATAAAAAGTATAAGGTTAATAAATAATATTTTTAATATATGGTTATTTATAAATTAAATATAGTTAATATTTGTAGGTATATAAACATTTTGTTCGTAGTTTGGTTCCGGTCTTTTTTGTTTCTAGAGATATATAATATGTTTGGTTATTTATGAATTCGATTCAGTTTTAGTGTTGTTTATTTGGTTTCCAATAAATGTGTCTGCATCTATACAATATCTTATATATAAAGTCATATGAAAAATATATATAAAGTCATATGAAAAATATTTTGTAGTTGTAAGAATAAATCTGCATTTTGAAGCGGAGGTCAAAATTTAGTATACATATAAAAAATGTTGATAAAAATATACGTATAAAGTTGTTTCATACATTATCTCTTGAAGCTTCAATAAGTTATATTAATTTACCAAAATAAAATCTTGACTAATCTTAAGATGATAACTAACCTTTCTGTTAAATAGGTATTTTTTTTGACATCGTCAAGTACTTATATTAAACATTTCATATGGTTATTTGATATACCAAAATGTTTATTTATAACTGAGGCAATGGGAAATGGAGTAGATGTTGAATACATTACTTGAAACCTTGACAACATTTTTGCTACATGCGAATTATATTTATATTTATATTTTATATTAAGTATTTTATTGGTCTTTAAAATTTATTTTAATACTGTTCTGATTTGTTATGTATATATACATCTGCACCCTCCTCCGCGACCTCAGCCACATCCTAAAGATGCTGCCACACCTCCTGCAGAACCTGCCGGGAATCCGGGAAGAGTTCATCCGAATTTTATGGTGCCACCCGATTCTCCGTTTGCCAGGTTTATATACAGTCGAGGACCTGCTCCAAATGCCTGGCCGGTAAGGTTTAACCATCATCGATCCCGACCGACCACCAAACACAGTTTGGTAATAATTTTTACTTTAATTTTAATTATTTACATATTTATTTTATTTATAATTATTTAAATTTTATATATTGTTCCTCAAAAATTTTGCAGGTTTAAGATGGATCATCTGCTTCAGATTGCATCAAGTCGTATTTCACTGAACCGCATCGGAACTAGACTCTTACACCTGACTACGTTCAAAGGACGTGGTTCAAGTGTTTTGAGGTAAGTATTAATTATTTATTTTTAAAATTTATCTTAATCTTTCAAAATTATTTATTTAATTCAATAATTAATTAATTATTAGATATGTGAAATGTGTTATCAATGATGATTGTCCTTAAGCGGTTCCAATGGGGAAGAATCGTTAGTTTCTCACTATCTTGTTTTCATATTATTTAGATCATCATCATGAATAATAGATAAATGTAAACATCAAATTTAAAGTTGATATTTATACCTGTACATATGTGTTAGTATTATCCACCTAGTTGTACAAAAATTATAAAGGAAGAAACACTTATCAATATTTGTTATTTATATTTATTTTCAGTAACATAATACACCTTATTAAACCAAAAAAACCAGCAAAAATTTATTAAAATTCTTATTCTTTTCTTTAAAAAATGCATAGTATTATCATAAATATTTTTTGAGAGTTTAAGTGTAAATAGAAAATTAGGAAGGGCATCGAAAACGACATCGGCATTCCATTGGTGCTGTTAAGCAGACAGGAGCCGCTATTCCATGATTTTTGTCACATGTGGTTCTGCAGAGTTTTTCATCACATTTTCCAGGATAAGTTACTTGACATTGCTCGTTAGGATGAAGAAATGGCCGACGTGTGTTATTTTTCTCATTAGACTTTTCTACAGGCTTCGTTTCTCCTGGTATTATAATAATTAAAACAAAATATTAATTTTCATATTTAAAACGGATTTTTTTTGTAAAATAAATGTGTTGAGAGTTTTCTGCATACTTATAGAAAAAAACAATATATGAACATCTTCTTTCTAAATTATTGATTATTCTTCAAAAATCATTGAACTCAATATTATATAAGTAGATTTTCAATTTATATAGGTATATAAATTAACACGGCATCAATAAACTTTATTTTGGAATTATTACATAACATATTAATAAAATTGTAAATGTAAATGTAAATACAAACCAAGCAGAAGAAGTGTAAGCATANTGAATAACATATTGAAACATGTCTATTTTAACCTATATATCTTTTTAATTTCCGATAAAAAAGGATCTAGTTTGACCCGAAAAATCCACAATCGCTAGTTTTATTTATTTATTTAATGAAAATTAACTCATGTATATATATATTTATTTAAAATATTTTTTGACATACATAAACAATCAAATTTTATTAACTCACATAATCAGAATTTATATAATAAATACCTATAAAAGAAACATAAGGATAAATGCGAAATGACAATTGATCTAATAAAGTATAAATATGATTTTGAAATGAAATATAAAAAGTGTTAAATATTGTATACACAATTTTACAATATTTCATATATATATATATATGAGTGACACTAATTTAAGTCACAAATTAGTAAATTCTTTTTTTTTTTGCTGAAATTTTAAATTGATTATCAACAAAAGAAAAAATTATATGCCACTGAGGTTTATGCTTTCAATAAAGAACACAATCAATAGAAGAGTTCCTTGAGGTTGTAGAGTTCTTCTGTAGTAAATCCTTCATAAAACTCATCTGCTTGTGGCTCATGTATTGTTGTCTCTACTGCATAGCTCTCGTGACAGTTATCATCTGCCCATATTGCAATTGAATTTTCGACTCCTTTGTCGACCGATGTGTAGTGGCCAATTTTGGTCGATCCTCGTGCTCGTCCTACCTTGTGAAGATGAGTGTCGATCGATGTTGAGACGTTTCTGTTGGTCGATGTTTCATTCCTTATTCCATAGGAATTTTGATAAAAAATCTATCTTCCTCAGCACAAGTACCCCGATACTCTATAGCTTGTTCCTCATCATAATCCTCATCATATTCATATCTTTTTCCTCATCATAATCCTCATCATATTCATCCAGATGTTATGATGATGTAGCGGCTTCTAGTGCAAAACTCGGATAACATTGTGCTGGCCAATCGTCATGTTCTGATGTGGATGAACTGTCGATCGATTCTTCTCGGTGGTTGTCGATCGATGGCTGATTAGTGGCACTGTCGATCGATGTTGGTTTGTGGGTGTCGATCGACGTGGAATACTCGATCAACGTCACAGTGGCATGCTGCTGTGAGTCATGGATCATCTTCAATCTTTCCGAAGGATGTATGTGGCTTGATAATTGGAATTGGATCATAGTAGACATTCGGGTCTATGAACGTCAGGCACAACTGATTAGTCTGTATGTTGCATACTGCTCTTACTGTTGACAAAAAGGCTCTTGCAAGTAGTAGAGAAGAGTTCTAATTCAGCTTGATATCTAGAACATGAAAATCAACTGGAACTAGGACATTACCAATCTGCACCTTGAGGTCTTTGATAATTCCTCATGAGTTCCTCTGAGAACAGTCCACAAAGGTGAATGATTTTTTGTAAGGTTCTACCTTTAGACATAGCTGGTCTGCCATAACCCTAGGTAGAATGCTGATTGATGCTCATGTGTCATATAATGCATGTGGGAACTCAATACCTTTCACTACGCATGGTATTGTAAACTTCAGAAGATCACTTTTCTTCTTCAATATAATCATATTCTTCATCTTATCTCTGACCTGATCGAACATTATCCTAATGTCCTCTTCAGTTTTCTTGGTCTCTCTGAAGAAACATCCACAATCTGTGGGTAATGTAAGCTTCCTCAAATGGCTTATCTGCTGGAATCCTTAGGACTCTCTTAGCAAAACTATCCATCTCCTTCTCATTGACTCCACTCTTCAGATGCTTGGCAACCTTTTTCCTTCTTCTCCTTAAGGTTCTCCCCTCAGTAGCCTTATCAACTTCCACATGCTATTGTGCATCTTCAGGTTAGTACTGGTGGTGTCTGGTGGGGTATATGAAGGTATGGATGTTGGTCTAAGTGTATTGATTCATGCCATGTCTATCTTTGGCAACCGCACTCGAAAAGTGAGAGGTGTTCGTCGATCGATGTGGTCTGGAGGTTGTCGATCAGTGGTGGTCTCTCTTTCTCGATCGATGGCTGGCTCATTTATTAATATAATAAAAGTAAAATGTATTGGTTCAAAAATAATAGAGGGAGAGAATAATAACCTTGCAATATTTTTTAGGGATAGAAAGAAACTACACCCGAAAGCCGGAACTCGTAAAAGTAGGAAAAAGACTAGCGTCCTACTTTAAATAAAAAAGATAAACTTCATGAATAAGTTATTTTCTACACTACTTATGATTTAATATCAAATAATTTAATATTTCTAAGTTACATTAAGTTTTAAATAGTGTTTATAATTATAAATTTAGGATTACAATGGTTATATTAATAAGAGTTTTCGTAATTAAAACTCTCAACTAAAGAAGAATTGTAAAAAAAAACTTTTAACTAAAACTTTTACAAAATAAACTCTCAACTTTAGTTTCGTTAATGTGTTTTACCTTTTATCACGATATTTTAGACGGAAGGTAAGACCATCTTTATTGTGGGGTCCTAGTGGGTCTTTTAGAGTGTAGACCCTGCAAAAAAGTTAATAATCGATCACAAAACATATGAAATAATGATCGATTTTGGAGTGTTTCTTGCACTGTTTGCGGGTCTCACTGACGCGTGGTAGCCCGCGATTGGTTAGTTTTTGAATTTTTATTTTATTCTAGACTAAAAAAGAAAACAAAAAAGTTTTTTAAAAAATCGGCACCGATAATCATGCTCTAACATACATTAACGGAACTAAAGTCCAGATATTTATTTTGTAAGACTTTTAATTGACGGTTTTTATATGATTTATTTTTAGTTGAAAGTTTTAATTACTAAAAATCGAAACATAAATAAGAGGAGGTTACCGCCACCGTTACTTGAGTTATATGCCGATTCTCTCATATAATCACCAAGTGATATTTTTCATGCTTCATCGTCACTCGCATAGTATCAGAGTCACTTTTCAATAATTATTCAATAACCTCAGGTTAACCACATATATAAATATACTTTGGGTATTGTGTTGGTGAAGACAAAACACTTAAATATCATGTAATGATTGAATGGTTATTAAACAACACTTTGAGCATCTCAAGTTATTATTGCAGTGACTAGACGTCCGATGGTGGTGAACCTAAGAACCTAGTGAACGAACTTGGAGTTCCATTAATACTGAGTAGCAAGAAGTTAACTTGGAAAATTCAAAGTTTTGATTCTTAATCTTTCAATCACCATTTTCTGGGTTTTATCTTTAATTGATTTGTATTCAAATGCAGTGCGGGCTTATCATAAGGGGCGGTTGGGCGGTCAACCTCAGCCACAGGACCCATTCCTCAAATTTCACTTTTTGTTTGTTTTGTAAACATGTAAAAATTAGATATAATTTTATGCTTAAATATACAGTGTTACAAAGTATGATTAAAAATATTATAGAAATAAAAACATTGGTTAGTTTAATAATAATCTTAAATTATTTATTTTTCAGAATAACATTTTTAAGAAAAAAATAATAGTTGTAGTTGTCAAGAAGATACATCTTTTTTTTTTTAAACTCATAATTAGTTCAAAGAAGATACATCTGCTTCAGTCACTTTTTGTAAAAAAAGAACTTTAAAACCTTTAAAGCCAACAAGCAGCACACAACACAATGGTTCTCCGATGTTAATGTAGGCCACTGTATTTTTTTTATCTTGTTCCTATTGTTAAGGTTTAGATTGATCATGTAAGAAAAGGATATAAGCTTTCTTTTAAGGCTAATTTGTGAGATAGCCAAAATCTGAAGTGTAATTAGGAAAATAGCTATGATTTTGATGTAATTGAATCAATGACATATAGCACTCACATGATCCGGTTCTACCCTTTATTGAAACAAGTTACCAGTGATGGTAAGAGAAATAGATTACGTCGACTATGATCTGTGTGGTCTAAGAAAAGAACCACGTCACTTAAATATTTGCATTTATTATGTGCAATAAATGTGTGGACTAAAATAGAATTCATTAATTCTAATATATTTATATTCCATTTACCAACATCAACAACTCTATTTCATTTCACCAAAATATATCTCAATCTACTTTCAACCCATAAATATTAAACCATAAACCCTAAAACAAATATAAACCCTAAACCCTAAACTGCTATCACTAAATCCAAACTTCAACTCCACCTTCCAAATATTAAACCCTAAAGAATATTAAAGCCGAATATTAAACCCTAAACTAAGATCACTAAACCCTAGCCACTAACCACTAAACCCTACCTGAAAATATAAACCCGTGTAAGAACGGAAATACTATGAAAGGCATACTATTATGTGAATGTACGATTTCATGTAAAATTGAATAATATGAACGGTATACTATTCCACTTGTTATGACGCATTCAACGAAATATACAGAAAATCAAACATAATAGCAAGTGATACTATCCTACATGGAATGGTTAAATGAGATACGAATACTATTACATTCCATATGGAAATCAGAAACTACCAACGAAGAAAGTGAGAAGGAGAACTTGTGTGGAATAGGAGAAGACACGATTTACTTTGGGCGGTAAATTTTTTATTTTTTATTTATTTATTTATTTATTTTCTAGCAGGTGAGCCGGTTAATTTGCAAGGATATCTATTATATTAAAAGAGAAGTTATGACTTCTAATTCATGTGTGATTTTTTTATAAAATGGAATATCTAATAGAATTGGACACATTACATTTTTAATCATCACTAATCTTTATATTAAATAGATACATTACATTATTCAATTATTAATAACCTTAATATTATATAAGAGATAATAACTTCCTATTTCTTAGGGATTTTATAAACAAGAGTAACAATATATTGAATCCAACATATATTTAAATCACACACACACATATATATATATATATATATATTTATTTATTTAAAATTTCGAAAAAATATGTTTAAAAATATTTTAACTGAACTTAATTTTCTGATTAGTTTTAAAATATTTATATACACTACTATATTCAGTTATCATT
>OVBX01005912.1:0-12059 GCA_900406325.1 Erucastrum elatum
CCCCCCCCCCCCCCCTTTGGATTAGTGAACCCATGGGTAAGTATTTAAATTCTATACCTTTTAAATTCGAAAAAAATATATTTTAAAATCGTTTTTAATCATGTTTTGATGATTTTTTTTAGAAAATATTGAAAAAACGTTTTTTGAATTTTTGAAACATTTTTATCAAATTCTATAAATAAAATAACAAATTTTGATGTTTTCAGTTTAATTTTATGATTTCCCGTTTCACATATAAAATTAAAATAAAAAAAGGTCCTTTTGAGATTGTGTTATGAGATATAGGGGTATGAGAAGAATTGCCTCGTACAGACTTCTTTTAGTTTTTCATCTCACAGACATCTCTCTGTCTCAATCTCCTAATCTCTCTATCTCACACATAACACATCTCCAACCATTTTCTTTAGAAAGGCGGATGAGGCGCCAAAGCGACGGTGGAGGCGCGTCTCTGGTTAAAGCACTGCGTTGGCTTCACCTCCTCTCCACCACCACAGGTCAACTCACTTCACATCCTCTTATCTGCTCTCTTCTAATAAACTTATGATTAATTGATCTTTGTTTTGTCTACAGATTTATTAAGGAGCAGGGAAAGAAAGGCGTTGGTGTGAAGCACGGCAGACTCGTCTCCGGTCAAGCGTGGTGCAGCGGTGGTGCAAGCCAGTGGTGGTCGTGTGGTGGCGATGAGAGCAGCATGGTCGTGAGTGGAGATGCGGCAGCGGCAGGATACTGAAGAAGTTAATTAGGTTTAGATTTAGATTTTTTGTGAACGGTTTAGATTTTGATTTCTAAACCGGATCTGTCTGAAACCGGGTTTATTAGACCGGCATTTGTAAACAATTTTTTAAATAATATATTAACATTTTAAATTCAGTTATCAATTATATACAAAAATCAATTTTAATTTTTAATTTCGATTAAAATATATTAATTAATAATTTAATTAATATTTTTATATAAACAAGTTACAACTCAGATATATACAGCTCAATATCAGTGCTACTAAACATAAAATAATCGCATCAAGAATGAGCCAGTATAACATGAATCATAGCAACGAAATATAGCTACAAATGAATTATTTATAGCAAAGTATATCCACTATTATAGTTTGATATAGCAGGAATGATGTGTCATTAATAAATATAAAACAGCATTAACAATACGCTATTAAATGTCATCCTATTATAGCTCTTAGTAAAAATGCTATAATAGTCAGCCATCTTTTTATAGCTGTGGCTTTAACAGCATTTATAAAACCGCTATAAAAATACTAACATAGCACTAATCGTCTGCTATCAAAGGTCATATTTGTTGTAGTGGTTAAAACCCTGCATGTGAGCATGTTGCTCCTCTTGTTTCCTCTTTCTAGCACACTCCCTCTCTAAAGCTCTGATGTCATATGCTCTTGGAACTAGGTTTGTTGGACCTCTGCTCCTCAAGTTCATACACCTGCAGATCAAAAGGGAAGTGAAAAAGGAGAATCAGTAATCAGCAAAAATAAAAATGATTTAGTCTCAAGCAAGCTACTAAATCTCAATGTTCAAATCTACTCAGAATTTGGCAACAGCGCCAATTTTATATTAGGAGTTTTGAGGCTCCTAATTCAAATGATAGTATAATGGAAGTAATGTGTCGAACCAATTCTAAGGGATCTAAAGCACCAAGAATGCAAGCACTTTCTTAATCTAAGTGCATTCAATAGCTTGAAGGTTATGATGACTAACAATTCTAATAATGAAACTAAAGATCAACATAGATTACTTTTTAACTATTCTAAAGGAGAACTCATGGGTATAAGAACTTGACCTTGGGTGATCAGGATTCGAACAAAAGATGGCAAAAGATGAATCAGACAGTTTACCTTAAGCCTAAAACACTATCCTTAGCAAACTCTATGTCTAGATGAATGCTCATTTACTAACATGTCTCAAACATCAAATGTCTTTGGATGAATGACATGAAAGCAATCATTAAGAACAAGTTTATTATGGCTATCCTAACACTCTTAACAACAAATATCTTTGGTAAGATGCATTAGAAGCTTTGTAGTGTTTTCTCAGACATTTCAAAAAACACCTTCTGGGTGAGAAATGTCTAGAGATCAACTTTCGAATGATCAGAACAAAAGAAGCAGTAAGATTACTCTGGTAGCAAGGATTGAGATTAATCTATCCTAAAAGATCTTTGATCTAACCTAATCACCCATGATCTCCTAACCCATGAATACTAAGGAGGATTACTCACTAAAGTTCATGATCATTCTTAAACCCATTTTAGGTTTCAGATTGATCATAAACAGAAACAGAAATCAATAAAAAGAACAATAAGAACAATGGAATCAATTATCAAAAGGAAGAAAACTCTCAATAGAATTATGTTTTACCAACTCAAATCTGAATAATCAGCCTCCAATGGCTTACAACATACTTAAACTTAGGTTTTAGAACAGAAAAACGAGCATGCAAAAGACTAAAATGCCCCTGAGAAAGGTTAGTTTCGAGATGGAAAATCGACCGCAGCGACCAGGGAGACCCGCTCCAGGTGGTCGCTGCCGAAGAAGACGAGCGACGGGAGGGAGCCGCTGCGCCAAGGTCGCTCCGTGCTGGTGGAGGCACAGCGACCAGGCAGGGCCGCTGTGACAGGTCGCTGTGGCTCTGCTCGTCCTTGGGTCACTCCTTTTGCCTCTTTTGAGCCCCAAATGCATCCCAAATGCCTCCAAAAGCTCCATGTGATGCTCCAATACCTGATAGAGACTCATGTATGCAGAATGCAACCTCATCATGGCTAAAACCTAATCTACATGATGAAAATGCATGCAAAGGAATGGATGAAACAATGCAATTATGCAAGATATCACATCGCACGGCGTAACTTCAAATTGTCTGAATACCTTCCATTGTTTTTCATCAAAATAGCCAAAATAGTGTTTTTCACACAAACTTGCAGGAACTATCATTTCGATTCTGCAACCCTAAGAATTTATTATCATAAAATGAAGAGAATTACTTCCACTATAAAGAAAAATGAGAAAATTTAAATTAGAGAAGATGAATTTTAACTTACATTCGGATCAGACACAATCAGTTGACGTTCTGTCTCATTAGGAGCAGGTTTCATTTCCTATAATCGTAGGATTTTTGCCCATAGTTCTACATCCTTTGATGTTTTAGTGAGATCTGAAATTAGGGCATTGTTGCGTTCCATATTTTGTTGGTGAATTTTGCAGATATAAAATAATCTTTCCGGAGTGAAGGAGACAATTTAACTTACTGTGGGGGAGTTTAAATGCAAGGGTAATGATGACTGTAGAAGGTGTAAAGTTGTGGTGTTTAATAAATGCATGTGAGAAGTTTAGTAAAAAAGAAAAATTCCAAATCCAAGAGATGCGACTGTTGTTGTGAGAAGTCATATGTGAGAAGCTTGGGCATACCAATTGCGGTTCTCTTGCCTCTTTCCCACGTCTGCATTGCGAAATATATTATAGCCTTGCCTTACTCTGTAAGAGTCTGTTTGGAGCCCTTCCTCTTAGATTAATGTGCATAACCCTAAACTAGTCTTTCAAAGAATCAACCGTCGTTATAGATTTTAAGTTCTTGAAATGGTGCTTTTCTTTAATCATTTTTTAATCATTTCTTATTTTAATCCAAAAAGAACGAAGTCAGTAAAAAATATAATAACTGTAAGAATAATTTTCAAAAACATGATTTTGTTAAGGTCAAATAATAAATCAAAATAGTTGGCTTCAATAAATATAGTTTTTTTTTGTTTGGGTACATTTTAGTGGGACCGAATAGCTACCTAGAATTTCTTAAGTTTACCAAGTTTTACCGAGAAAGCCTTCTATACTTCCCAAAGGTGGGTTTCTTTAACCGGTCAATTATTTTATTTACTCAGAAAGACCAAATTCAGCAAAAATATAATAAGTGTTAAACCAATTTTCAAAATAGTTGTTTTCTGATTAAAGCATAAATTATAGAGTTTCTTATAAATAAATATAGTTTTTGGCTTGAATACATTCTAGAAAATAAATTTGTATGAATAGCTACCTATAAATAGAGTATCTTATAAATACTATATTTTCTAGGCAGTTAATTTGTATAAATATAGTTTTTGGCTTGAAAACATTCTAATGGGACCAAATAGGTACCTGCAGTTTCTTACGTTTACCAAGGTCATACAGGGCGCAAGGCATCAGCAGGGAAGCAACAGGGGAGTCGTAAGCTTAAAACTGCCTGAGGATTGCTCTTGACTTGGATCCGGTCTGCCGTAAGCTTGCGAGTGAAATATCCCCTTGCCGGTGTCATTTTCCATTTCCTTCCCGTCCTGCCAGCGAGCCAAATGTAAGAAAGGACCATTTTATTGCTAAGATAATTTTAAAATGNGACAGGGGAGTCGTAAGCTTAAAACTGCCTGAGGATTGCTCTTGACTTGGATCCAGTCTGCCGTAAGCTTGCGAGTGAAATATCCCCTTGCCGGTGTCATTTTCCATTTCCTTCCCGTCCTGCCAGCGAGCCAAATGTAAGAAAGGACCATTTTATTGCTAAGATAATTTTAAAATGTCTCAAGAGTAATTTTATATTTTATTAAGCTTATGCATACCGGCTGCGGTTCCCTTGCCTCTTGCCCGTGTCTGCTTTGTGAAACATATTTTTGCCTTGGCTTACTCTTTAAAAGTCTGTTTGGAGCCCTTCCTCTCAGATTAAGGTGCATAACCTTAAACTAGTCTTTCAGAGAATCAACCGTCCTTATAGATTTTAAGTTCTTGCAATGGTGCTTTTCTTTTATCAGTTTTTTAATCATTTCTTATTTTTAATGCGAAAAGAATAAAGTCAATAAAAAATATACCAACTGTAAGAATAATTTTCAAAAACGTGATTTTGTTAATGTCAAATAATAAATTAAAATAGTTGGCTTCTTTAAATATAGTTTTTTGGCTTGGGCACATTTTAGTGGGACCGAATAGCTACCTAGAATTTCTTAAGTTTACCAAGTTTTACCTAGAAATCCTTCTTTTCTTCCCAAAGGTGAGTTTCTTTAACCGGTCAATTCTTTTATTTACTCAGAAAGACCAAAGTCAGCAAAAATATAGTAAGTGTTAAACCAATTTTCAAAATAGTTCTTTTCTGATTAAAACATAAAATATAGAGCTTCTTATAAATAAATATAGTTTTTGGCTTGAATACATTCTAGAAAACAATTTTGTATGAATAGGTACCTCTAAATAGAGTATCTTATAAATACTATAGTTTCTAGGCAGTTAATTTGTATAAATATAGTTTTTGGCTTGAAGACATTCTAATGGGACCAAATAGGTACCTTCAGTTCCTTAAGTTTAACTAGGTCATACAGAGCGCAAGGCAGCAGCAGTGAAGCGGCAGGGGAGACATCGGCTTAAAACTGGCCGAGGATTGCTCTTCACTTGCTTCCGGTCTGCCGTAAGCTTGCGAGTGAAATATCCTATTGCCGGGGTCATTTTCCATTTCCTTTCCGTCCTGTCAGCGAGCCAAAGGTAAGAAAGGACAATTTTATTGCTAAGATAATTTTTAAAATTTCTCAGGAGTAATTTTATTATTTATTAAGTTTGGGCATACCGGTTGCAGTTCCCTTGCCTCTTGCCCACGTCTTCCTTGCGAAACATATTATTGCCTTGGCGTACTCTTTAAGAGTCTGTTTGGAGACATTCCTCTTAGATTATCGTGCATAACCCTAAACTAGTCTATCAGAGAATCATATGTCTTTATAGATTTTAAGTTCTTGTAATAATGCTTTTCTTTTATCAAATTTTTAATCATTTCTCATTTTTAATACAAAAAGAACAATCTTTAAATATAGTTTTTTGGCTTGTGCACATTTTAGTTTAACGAATAGCTACCTAGAATTTCTTAAGTTTACCGAGAAAGCCTTCTTTTCTTCCCAAATGTGGGTTTCTTTAACCAGTCAATTATTTTATTTACTCAGAAAGACCAAAGTCAGCAAAAATATAGTAAGTATTAAACCAATTTTCAAAATAGTTATTTTCTATTTAAAGCATAAACTATAGAGTTTCTTATAAATAAATATATTTTTTGGCTCGACTACATTCTATAAAATAAATGTGTATGAATAGCTACCTATAAATAGATTATCTTAAGTAGGATACAAACAATCGATCAGGAGGGATGGCACTTCACAAAGAATGGAAAGTATACGGTTAAGTTAAGATATCAAATAGAACGAGCATATCCGGACAGCGGAGAAGGGGTGGTAGAGTATGAACCCACGATTACGGATCTTAAAGCTAATTGCTGGAAGGTGCGATGTCCACCTAAGATGATGCATTTCCTATGGCAATTGTTGTTAGGATGCATAGCGGTAAAGAAAAATTTAAAAGCACAAGGTCTTCGAGGAGATATCGTTTGTGATAGGTGTGGAGCACCAGAGGAATCCATCAATCATGTGTTCTTTGTATGCCCACCAGCGGTTCAGGTTTGGGCACTATCAGTGATTCCAACACATCCGGCTCATTTTCCAGGACAATCTTTGTTTGCGAATATGGATTATTTATTCTGGAGGGTTAAGCCGATAATGGGGGATCATCATTTTGCGTGGATACTTTGGTACATATGGAAGGGGCAAAATAATAAAGTTTTTAGCAGCTACGAAATGGATCCTAGGGATACTCTTAAGGTGGCTATGACTGAGTCTCTACTTTGGACGGAAGCTCAACAGGCATCAGTCCAAAATCAGAATCAGGGCATACAAACGACGAATGCGGATTTACCGATTTGATAGGAACAATGGTGTTTCACGGACGGATCTTGGAAATCGAAGGATACTTTATCCGGATTAGAATGGTATTGTACCTTGGAAGGCTTTTATGGATTATTAGGAGCAAGAAATACAAGGGCTAGCCAATCACCGTTACATACAGAAGTGGAAGCTCTCATATGGGCAATGGAATGTATGAGGAATTTACGGCAGTATAATGTTACATATCCAACGGATTGTTCTCAATTGGTGAAGATGGTTTTGGAACCAGATGAATTGCCGGATTTCACAAATTATTTAGAAGACATCATGAGTCTTAAGAGAAGTTTTCACAACTCGGAGATTATCCATATATCGAGGATGCAAAACAAGAAGGCGGATAGCTTACCACGTGGTGTGAGGCAACATACGTCGTTTATTGTCCATATGGATACAGATCACCCAACTTGGTTGACAGAGTCAACATGAGTCTATATCTCTGTCGACAAAAAAAAGAGTATCTTATAAATACTTTAGTTTCTAGGCAGTTAATTTGTATAAATATAATTTTTGGCTTGAAGACATTCTAATGGGACCAAATAGATACCTTCAGTTTCTTAAGTTTACCTAGGTCATACAGAGCGCAGGGCAGCAGCAGGGAAGCGGCAGGGGAGTCGTCAGATTAAAACTGGCGGAGGATTGCTCTTGACTTGCTTCCGGTCTGCCGTAAGCTTGCGAGTGAAATATCCCCTTGCCGGTGTCATTTTCCATTTCCTTTCCGTCCTGCCAGCGATCCAAAGCTAAGAAAGGACCATTTTATTGCTAAGATAATTTTTAAAATGTCTGAAGTAATTGTATTATTTATTAAGCTTGGGCATACCGGTTGCAGTTGCCTTGCCTCTTGCCCACGTCTGCCTTGCGAAACATATTATTGTCTTGGCATACTCTTTAAGAGTCTGTTTGGAGACATTCCTCTTAGATTAAGGTGCATAACCCTAAAAAAGTCTTTCAGAGAATCAACGTCCTTATAGATTTTAAGTGCTTGCAATGGTGCTTTTCTTTTATCAATTTTTAATTATTTCTTATTTTTAATACAAAAAGAACAAAGTCAGTAAAAAAATATATTAACCGTAACAATAATTTTCAAAAACGTGATTTTGTTAATGTCAAATAATAAATTAAAATTGTTGGCTTCTTTAAATATAGTTTTTTGGCTTGGGCACATTTTAGTGGGACCGAATAGCTACCTAGAATTTCTTAAGTTTACCTAGTTTTACCGTGAAATCCTTCTTTTCTTCCCAAAGGTGGTTTTCTTTAACCGGTCAATTCTATTATTTACTCAGAAAGGCAAAAGTCAGCAAAAATATAGTAAGTGTTAAACCAATTTTCAAAATAGTTCTTTTCTTATTATTATTAATTAAGCTTGGGCATACCGGTTGCGGTTCCCTTGCCTCTTGCCCACGTCAGCCTTGCAAAACATATTATTGTCTTGCCTTACTCTTTAAGAGTCTGTTTGGAGTCCTTCCTCTTAGATTAAGGTGGATAACCCTAAACTAGTCTTTCAGAGAATCAACCGTCCTTATAGATTTTAAGTTCTTGCAATGGTGCTTTTCTATTATCAATTTTTTAATTATTTCTTATTTTTAATACAAAAAGAACAAAGTCAGTAAAAAATATAATAACTGTAAGAATAATTTTCAAAAACGTGATTTTGTTAAGGTCAAATAATAAATCAAAAATAGTTGGCTTCTATAAATAGAGTTTTTTTTTTGTTTGGGCACATTTTAGTGGGACCGAATAGCTACCTAGAATTTCT
The DNA here is from genome assembly GCA_900406325.1 of Erucastrum elatum. Taxonomy (NCBI): domain Eukaryota; kingdom Viridiplantae; phylum Streptophyta; class Magnoliopsida; order Brassicales; family Brassicaceae; genus Erucastrum; species Erucastrum elatum. Next base: position 8,543 of record OVBX01005912.1, read on the forward strand.
TAAGTTTACCTAGTTTTACCGATTTGACAGAAACGATGGTGTTTCACGGACGGATCTTGGAAATCGAAGGATACTTTTTCTGGATTAGAATGGTATAGTACCTTGGAAGGCTTTTATGGATTATTAGGAGCAAGAAATACAAGGGCTAGCCAATCACCGTTACATACAGAAGTGGAAGCTCTCATATGGGCAATGTAATGTATGAGGAATTTACGGCAGTATAATGTTACATATGCAACGGATTGTTCTCAATTGGTGAAGATGGTTTTGGAACCAGATGAATTGCCGGATTTCACAAATTATTTAGAAGACATCATGAGTCTTAAGAGAAGTTTTCACAACTCGGAGATTATCCATATATCGAGGATGCAAAACAAGAAGGCGGATAGCTTACCACGTGGTGTGAGGCAACATACGTCGTTTATTGTCCATATGGATACAGATCACCCAACTTGGTTGACAGAGTCAACATGAGTCTATATCTCTGTCGACAAAAAAAAAAGTATCTTATAAATACTTTAGTTTCTAGGCAGTTAATTTGTATAAATATAATTTTTGGCTTGAAGACATTCTAATGGGACAAAATAGGTACCTTCAGTTTCTTAAGTTTACCTAGGTCATACAGAGCGCAAGGCAGCAGCATGACAGTGGCAGGGGAGTCGTAAGCTTAAAACTGGCCGAGGATTGCTCTTGACTTGCTTCCGGTCTGCCGTAAGCTTGAGAGTGAAATATCCCCTTGCCGGTGTCATTTTCCATTTCCTTTCCGTCCTGCCAGCGAGCCAAAGGTAAGAAATGACCATTTTATTGCTAAGATAATTTTTAAAATTTCTCAAGAGTAATTTTATTATTAATTAAGCGTGGGCATACCGGTTGCGGTTCCCTTGCCTCTTGCCCAGGTCTGCATTGCGAAACATATTATTGCCTTGCCTTACTCTTTAAGAGTCTGTTTGGAGCCCTTCCTCTTAGATTAAGGTGCATTACCCTAAACTAGTCTTTCAGAGAATCAACCGTCCTTATAGATTTTAAGTTCTTGCAATGGTGCTTTTCTTTTATTAATTTTTTAATCATTTCTTATTTTTAATACAAAAAGAACAAAGTCAGTAAAAAAATATATTAACTGTAAGAATAATTTTCAAAAACGTGATTTTGTTAAGGTCAAATAATAAATTAAAATAGTTGGCTTCTTTAAATATTGTTTTTTGGCTTGGGCACATTTTAGTGGAACCGAATAGCTACCTAGAATTTCTTAAGTTTACCTAGTTTTACCGAGAAATCCTTATTTTCTTCCCAAAGGTGGGTTTCTTTAACCGGTCAATTCTTTTATTTACTCAGAAAGACCAAAGTCAGCAAAAATATAGTAAGTGTTAAACAAATTTTTAAAATAGTTCTTTTCTGATTAAAGCATAAAATATAGAGTTTCTTATAAATAAATATAGTTTTTGGCTTGAATACATTCTAGAAAATAATTGTGTATGAATAGCTACCTATGAATAGAGTATCTTACAAATACTTGATATCTTGCATATCTGCATAGTTTTAGATATTCATTCATATGCATTTTCATTATATAGATTGGGATTTAGACATGTTTATGTTGCATTTCGCATACATGAGTCCCTATTAGGTGCTGGAGTGCCAAATGAAGTTATTGGAGACATTTGGATGCATTTGGAAGCAATGTGATCATAAAGGGGGGGGGGGGGAAAGATGAGTATGGATGAAGGCCTTAGAGAAATCTTCTGTTGCTAAGATTTGGTGGAGACATATGAAATTGAGTCAGCTTTCTAATGGAAGTGGTTTCAAGTCATATGGAGATGTAATGAAGAAGTTATGACTAATTTACTAGAGGCATAAGAGCCAGAGCGACCTCCCATAGCGACCCTACCTGGTCGCTGTGACACTTTCAGCCTGGAGCGACCCCGGCGCAGCGAGTCTTACCGGTCGCTCGTCTTTCCACAGCAACCTCCTGGAGCGGATCTCCCTGGTCGCTCCACCCCTTTTGCTACACGATTTTATGATTTTTCAAGGACCTTTTTGCAATTTCTTATGCACGTTTTTACTCTGAAAAACCTAATGTTTAAGTATGTTGTAGCCACCATTGGCAGATGATCTCTGATCTATTGAAGAACACAAACTCTCTCAAGAATTTGGATTGATTTGTTATTGTTCTTGTGATCTCTCATCTCTTTCTCTAAATGATTAATCTTAAATCCATCATGGGTTTAAAAAGAATCATGGAGATTAGTGAGTAATCACCTTTTGGATTCATGGTTTAGGGTGATTAAGGGTGATTAGGTTAGTTCTAGGATGTTTTAGGTATAGATCATGCTTGTTCCTTGCTAGTAGATTGATCTTAATGCATCATTTAAGTAGGCCACTCAAAGGGTGATCTCTAGGCATTTCCCACCCAAAAGGTGTTTGATGAAATACCTGAGTCAACTCTCCTAGGCTTTTAGTGTACTTTGCCAAAGACATTTGTGGTTAAAGATGCTAAGATAGCTAATAGACTTGTTACTAATGATTGCTTGCATGTTATTCAACCAAAGACATTTGATGTTTGAGACATGTTAGCAAATGAGCATTCATCTAGACATAGAGCTTGCTTAGAATTGTGTCTAGGCCTAAGGTTGATAGTTTGATTTATCATTTACATTCCTTAGTTCGAAACCTGATCACCCAATGCTTAAAAGTATCATTTTTATTGCTTTGCATTAGCTTTAATCATTAGTTTAGAAATCATCAAATCACTGGCTGCACTTAGATTAGGNAGTCCCTCAGAACTGGTTCAACAACTTACTTACCACTATACTATCATTTGACTTAGGAGCCTCGAAAACTCCTAACATCAAATTGGCGCCGTTTCCAATTTCTGAGTTTTGACTTGAACATTGAGATTTAGTCATTTGCTTGAGACTAAGTCATTTTTATTTTTTGTAAGTTACTGATTCTCTTCTTCACCTCTTTGTGACTTTCAGGTGTATGAACTTGAGGAGCAAAGGTCCAACAAACCTAGTTCCAAGAGCAGAAGACATCAGAGATTTGGAGAGGGAGTGTGCTAGAAAGAGGAGACAAGAGGAGCAACATGATCACATACAGCGTTTGAACATTGAAATGGCTGACCCAGATGCGAATGGCGCTAACAACGCCCCACCAGCTCGACCTATTGGTGCCTATGACCGCCCGACTAACCAAGGTTACCTGTTAGGAATCAGAGCACCAGCTGTTGCAGGCAAAAACTTTGAAATCAAGTCTGGGTTGCTCAACACGATTGAGAACAACAAGTTCCATGGCCTAGCTGCAGAGAACCCATTTGACCACTTGGACAGCTTTGATAGGTACTGTGGCCTATCCAAAACCAATGGTGTATCAGAAGATGCTTTCAAGCTCAAGCTTTTCTCTTTCTCTTTGGTGGACAAAGCCCGTCAGTGGGAGAAGTCTCTGCCAAGTAGCTCCATTACCACTTGGGATGACTGTAAGAAAGCATTCTTGGAAAAGTTCTTCTCTACTTCTAAGACTG
>OVBX01005914.1:0-12446 GCA_900406325.1 Erucastrum elatum
GATCAGGTGCTTCATAGCCCTCTGGAAAGGCTCCACAATTGAGACCAGTTATGGTCCCAAAATCTTCGAGACTGAACCTCAACGGGTCGCTACCTAAGACTGTCCAGAGCGTGTGTTCTTGGGTGGTGAGCAACTGACGAGAGAGGAGGCAGTGTATAAGCTTACAAGAAACAGGGCACTGGCGCGCGGGGAGATCAAAAAGCTGTCCAAAAGACGACTCTCTGATTCTTGTGAACACAGACGAACCGCGGAGGTGATGGCGGAGGAAAGCTAGGATATTCGGTCGTGAATAGACATTTAGACGGCGGCGTGGGAATCTATCAGTAGCGAACAGTCTCACGGGGAGACGGTTATCGACGGCGTCTTCTGTGGAATCTGAAAAAAAAAAAGATAAGCAAAACCACTTTATCGATTTGGGGGAAAAGGTTAAGCGAGGGGAGAAGAGAGTGAACAATACAGACCTTCCATCGGAATTCGGCTGAGATGATTCCGAGAGAGAGTAACAGAGGCGAAGATTGGGCTTGGAGAGACTCTGAGATAATAGATATGAGAATCGGGGAATGGGGGGAATTAGGGTTCCTCTCTAGGAAACAACGAAGTGAGCAAAGGGGAGAGATGAGTTGTGTCGGGAAAAGAGACACCTTTTCGAAATTCAAAATAGATCTAAACACAAAAATTAATTTTTTTGATTTTATTGGGAGTTGGTCTAGTTTGGTGGGTTTCTTTTGGTTATAAAGAATCTAGTTAGCCTCTTGTCTTTAGCTAGTTAGAGTAAGGGAGTAAAGGTATCGAATGTCATTTAGCTAAGAGGTGAGGTTAGTTTAGACAAATCACAGGAAGAAAGTGTCTGATGTATCGGATGTGTCTGTTTGTGTTATTCAAAAGACGAAATGTGTCTGTGGGTGTAGATTTCTCCTTTTTTATTATAGATCTACTACCACAAATGAAATGGCAATTTCCTATTCGACCTCTCCATAATGTCTCTCTCTCTTTCGCCTCCTCCATTCTCGATCATTCCGCTTCCTCCGATCGTCGGAGGCGTGACAGAGTTTCACGGAGGTTGTGGAAGTTACGGATCGAGCGCCAATCGTTGCCGGAGTGTCGCCGGCAGATTTTGTGTTCTCTGATGGTTCTGCAAGTTTCTCGAGGGTGGAGGAACAGTTTAGTATTCTATTGGTGTTGCAGCGATTCGATATTAATCTACAAGTATGAGGCCGGTGTTCGTGGGGAGCGCGTTGACATGAAGTCTGGTAAAAAGTTCCAAACTTTGATTTGTTCTGTTATAGCAAAGCTAACTGAGTTCGTTTATCTGATAGGTTCTCTTCTGTTTTGTTTGGAAGTGAAGAATGTTCTATGGAAGCTGTAATAAGTGAAGCATGTTCCTTGATCTCATACGCTTGATAGTCCAATGATACCAATCTTTTACAAGGTCGATCCCTCTCACATACGCAAACAGAGCGGTCGTTTCGTTGAGGACTTTGAAACACACGCCAAAAGATTTGACGACGAGGAGATACATCCATGGAGAGAAGCTATGAAGATAGTTGGAAACCTCCATGGATATGATCATGTAGTTAGATATATAAGAAGAACTAAAGTTAGCTTCTTGAAATTTTGGAACTTGTGGTTAGATCATGTAGTTAGATACAGAAGAAGAACTGAACCGAGGCATAGACAAAATAAGAGGAAGTGTCTATGAAAAGAAGATTCTGTAAATTGTACAACCATAATTTAAATTGGTGGGTGGAAATTCAAATGACCAATGTGTCAAGTAAAGACTAATTAGTTCTGATTTTTTTCACTGAAGATGAGGGATTCGTATGTGTGGGTTAAGATCGTTTCACCGCTTTGATTCAGGTACCTGGTTGTTTGTATGGTCTTCTGTTTCATGATCATTTCACAATGGTCTTCTGTATGCTATGGTCTTCTGTTTCATGGTCGTTTCACTCCTTATGTCACTTGTTTATTGTATCTTCTTGCTTGATAAAATATTTGGAGTTTGGACGAAACAGAGATAACATGTGATACAAGAAAACATGAGATTGAGTTGCTTTTGCTTTTGTGTCTTGAAAAAAACATTTAAAGAACCTCAATGAGGTTCTGCCATTGGAAAATGAAAAAAAATTATTAGACTAACAAAGGTTCCTAGCTTTTCAAATCACAAAATTAATTACTAATTTATTCATTAGAACTCATTAGGGTCTCTAATCAATGGACTTGGTCTAACTATCTCGTTGGGTCCGCAGTTTAGCTTAGAAAAATGTTTGATTTAATTGGTTTTATTATAATTATTATTGTAAGTAAAAGGAAGTTGCTATGTTCGATTATTTTCAAATGTTTGTTTAATTCAATTTTTAACAAAAGGATTTGGGAAATCTGAATAGTTCTTTATCAGAGAAAAAAAAAAGAAATCATGAATAGTTAGGAGGTGTATTCAAATTAACATTTGAAGTGATTTGATTTTTAATGAAGTTTTAAATTATTTCAATAAGTTGCAAAGATTTAAGTGATTTTTGTTAAACAACTCTAGAATATCACTTAAAATAATGAGATTTGTGTTCAATTTTTTCAACTAAGAAACTCCACTCAAACACCCTAAAATCACATAATAACTTTAAAATTCCACAGCTTAAAATATTTTCAATAACAGTGGATTTCAGAGTACTTTACGAAATGTCAAGTTCAATAACAGTAGATTTTAAATGAGTTTTTAAAACTCATGTTCCAATAACAGTGGATTTGTCATTTTAATACAAATCACCCAAAATTCTCAATTGAATACAATGTTGGGATAAAATTCCATATTGGAAATATGAATGAGTTTTGAGTAATATATAAGAGATTTGAGCTACTCTACTAATTGTCAATTGATTTTAAATTAGAAGCCCAAGAATCTTATCATGGTATCAGGGCAGCTCACAATCTGACCTATTAATCCAGTTCAGACAGTAGTCCGATCAACTTCATTAGCTGATAGGGTAGAAAAGACTCAGTTCTGCGGAGATTGCTAGAAAAAAAACAATATTTCGGAAGGGGTATGATGGATTCTGCGAGATTAATGTGCGAGATTAATGGTTATACACACCATTATATCGAAGGAGGGTGTTGGGATAAAGATCATACATTGGAAATATGAATGTGATTTGAGTAATATATAAGAGATTTAAGTCATTTTATTAATTATCAATTGATTTTAAGTTTGAATCGCAAGAATCTTATCAGCTAACAAGAAAACAATATATTTAGTTTATTTTCACAAAGAAATGATCAAAAGAGGTTTTATTAAAAAGTAAATATACATTTATACTATATGGTTAACTAATACATACTTACATTTTAGAGTTAATAAGTGAGATTTTATGGGGTGGGGTTTATTTATAAAAAAAATTCAAATAGTTTCAAAATAATATTTTTGAAATTTCAAAAAATAAATTTTTGAAAAAAAATTCAAGAAAACATTTATAAAAGGTTTGAATTTGAAAACAGATAATTTGTAGCTACAAATTTTTATTATTATTATTTATTACTTTTTTATGTCTGTAAAACAAAGGATAAAAAACTCTTTTGCCTCTTTTGATGAAATTTTTTTTAACACTGGATATATTATGCTATTACAAACTCAGAGAAAAATTACAGACGATTCTACGGCTGACAATTATACATGTCATATGAAAATTCATGCATCTTTGATGAAATCTCTTTTAATTATTTTTTTTCTCTCAAAACTATTTTGGCGATAAAAACTTGAAAATACATCTGAAATAATTTCCCTATTACAAAAACTTTACTGCGCCTTGATATTTTAGTGAGTTTCTTGCCCAATAAAAGATCAGAAAAGAAGAAAAAGTTAGAGTGAAAAAGAAAAATAGAAAATAGAATATAAATACCTATTTCTATATTTCTATTCTAGTGATGATCTGAGAAATTCATTTAATAGTTGTCAACTTTCCGCTGGCTTAAATTGTCAAATAAAAGAAAACAAAACATGTTAAAATAATAATTTTTAATTAGTTAAGATACCGATAGAACTATCTAACCATTACAAATGCTCTTAAAGCACTTTCAATAGAAGTCTATTAGAGAATTTCAAAAGAAATCACAAAAATATATTAAATAAAAAAAAATTAAAAGAAGAAATAGTGTAAAATGTGAAATGAGTATCTCATATGAGATATTCAATAGTTTTCTTTTTTGAGAAATTCATTACATATGTCTTGAATGATTACTTTTTTTTTTTCATTTAAAAGTCAATCACTAACTGAGTTGTAAGAAAAATATTGGTATTATATATATATATATATATATATATATATATATATATATTGATACATACATATAAGATAATAAGGTTACTTGAAACATCTCATCATCATGATTTCACTTGTTCTATTCTTCTAACAATTTCCCTCATGTCTAATCTCTCATCTGGATTACTTGCAATACAAGCAGCCCCAACCCGCAACAATTCTAGCATCTGTTGCATTGAATCAGTGCTCTTTGCTATCTCCGGATCAATAAGTGCTTCCCCTTTCTGCTCTGCCATAGAAGATTGTACCAATTGAACTATATCCGTCCCGCCTTTACCGTATTGAGAAGGAAATTTCCCTGTCAAGATCTCAAGAATTATAATTCCGAGGCAGTAGACGTCTGATTTATGCGAAACTTGTTGGTTCTGCGCAAACTCGGGTGTCCTGTAAGCGAACAATGTCTGAGATGCGTTGTTTGGCTCGAGAAACGGTAAGAATGCATAGTCACTGATCACTGGTTTGTAGGTCTCGTTGAGCAGAATGTTGCTGGATTTAAGGTTACCGTGTGGCAGCTCGTATGACGCAAACTCCTGGTGCAAGTATTGCATCCCTTGCACCACCCCTTTGATAATCTTCAATCTTGTTGCCCAAGTTAGCTCCGAATGATATTCTCCACTATCACCTATAGAGAGAAAAAACCAAGATATCCAATTAGGTTCGTTGAGTTTTATCCACCAGGCTAAAATGTTTTAAAACGGCAAGAAACCCAGCAGATTAAAACTGTTCATCTTTATGATTAGTTAAATATTCGTATTTTATTCGAATTTAAGTAGTAAACTATTCACACACAAAAAAAAAACTTATCCCGATTAAAGAAGAGCATAATTAAAAACTGTTAATCTTCATAATTTCAGGAGGATTTACCGTGTAAAACGTAAAGCAAGCTGCTATTAGGCATGTATTCAGACACGACAAGCTTCTCTTCGCGACGGTAATGATAAGCTAGAGGTGTAAGAACGTTAGGGTGTCGGAGTTTCCCCAACCGTCTCATCTCAACATCGAAAGGTTCAGGTGCGAGTTTATTCATATCCCTAATCCTCTTCACCACAACGGATAACCCATTAGCCATCACCGCCATGTAAGCTGATCCGAGGCTACCGTTTCCCAGCACCTCAGCTGCAGCCTTCATCAGATGAGGCAAACCAAACGAGCCCTTCTCATTGTTCACCATCACAATGTCGCTCATCCCTCCACCTACTTCTCCTCCTCCTCCTCCTACACCACCTTCCTTTGTCAAACCACCGTCCATGTTTCCACCGCGGTTAGTTACCTTGACTTGCAAGGCATCTAGGTCGCTTAGACCTTCTTTGTCTAGCATACGAAACTGCGCGTTTTTCTTTTTGTTTCGCCTCGTTATAGAGGCCACAACGACAAAGAACGTGAAAAGAAACGTCAGGGCGAACAGGATCGCGAACACAGTGCTACTTATCGGGTTTGGTGGCGGGCGAGGGCTCTCTGCCGGGGTTCCAATTTGGCCGGATGGCGTTACGTCAATAGCAAAACATTCAACGTTCACTGCCATCCCGCACAAATCATCGTTCCCTTCAAGTCTTGCGAGGAGATCTTCCCTATTTGAGATGCTATCAGGGACCTGTCCTTGGAGGAAGTTGTTTGAGAAGTCGAGGATCCTCAGGTCCTTGTTGAGGTCGGTCAGTGGAGGTATCTTTCCAGTGAACTTGTTATTTTGTAGGTGAATCTCCTCGAGATTAGGGAGCTGCATAACGGAGGAAGGGATGCGTCCCTCGAACTTGTTGTGGTCAAGAAACAGACGCTTGAGCCTTGTCAAGTCCTTGAAGAAATCTTGAGGGATCTCTCCGGAGAAGCTGTTGTTAGAGAGCATAAGAGATCTTAGGCCGCGGAGTACGGAGAATTTTGGGAGAGGACCAGAGAGGAGGTTGTTGTCAAGCCTAACGGTCTTAAGATTTGGGAGAGCCTTTAGGTCATCGACTTTTAGGGCTCCTGTGAGACCTAGATGTGTGATGTGAATCCCTGAGACTGTTAGACCCTTGTGGCAATAGATGCCAAACCATTTTCCACCGCAAGGATCTGTTCCTATTATCCATGAGTTTAGGTCTCCTTTGGTTATCGTCACCGAGTTTTTGAACTTCACAAGGGGTTCGGACTCGCTTACGTGCTGCAAAGAAGGGGAGATCAAGAAACACATGAGGAGGATGAAACGGGGAATCAGAACAGCAGCCATTGATTGAGAACAAGAGAGGCTGTTGTCCTTTTTCCTTTTTTCTTGGTATTTAATGTCTACAAACAAGGACAATGTTTTATGGTGATGGTGATGGTAATATATGGTTCGTTGACAGGTTTAGTTTTGTTATTGTGTTTGTTGTTCATGAGTTTGGACATTGTTTGTTTGAGATGGCTAAGAGGGTAAGGGTGGCATTTTGTTTTGTTTTTGACTGTCACAATTAGCTGTCAAAGATTAGTCTTCTTTTGCCTAAAATAGCTTCTTATGTGTTCCCTTTTGGTTGTTTGTTTCTGAGAGCTTAGCAAAAATGTTTTGATAATGTTCAAGCCAGGTAACGGAACTCTTCATTTGGGGTAAACATGATGGGTATTCAGGTATCTACTCAGATACAAGATACAAGTCGGTTATTTCAGATATCAGTTTGGCTGAAAAATCCCATTTTGGTATTCTAACAAGTAAGGTTTGAATCAAGTCTTTTCAAATTCAGATAGGTTCGATTCTGATATTGAAGAAACAAAAAATGGGCTGTTTATCCATTGTATCCAACACAAATTTAAATATTTCGAACTGAAATAATCAAACTACTCAATTTGGTTCAGATATTTAATTTATATCCACATTATTAAACTTACCAAAAAATAATTAAAATTACTAATTACATATGGTCAAGTCTGTTATTTTTATCGGAAAATTATATACCTGATTTGGTATAAATATTTTATATTTAGATTATCTAGTTTCATCCATAATTTTTTAAATAACTAATTTATTTGATTTTTAATTTTAGTTTTAAGTATGAATATTATTGCAAGCATGATTATAACAAAACTATAAATACATTTATATGTTCGGATGCTTATTCAAATTCTGTGTGGATCAGGGTTATGTGCCATTCAGCCCTAGTCTCTGCTTTACTCTTAAGGCAGCAAGCATCGAAGACATGCTTACGCATAATCCAAAACTCAAACGTTCAGAGAACACAATAACCGATTCACTAACTAGTTCAAAATAAAATTCTATTAGTAGACTTAAAAGACAAAATTTGAGTTCCGTAAATAAGGTCGGAACCAAACCCCGGTATGGTTTGCGACAATAACAGTCTTTGTTTCTGTACCAGAATAAATACTAAAACTTACACCTCAAATATCTCAATGTGTGTCGTCTAAAAGCTATCAAAACGCTGGCTTTGCCTCAAAGCCCTTTCTCTTGGACCTGATACAAAAATATGCAACTTAACAAAAAAGCTTATATCATCGCGAAAAGCATTTCATTCCACGTATCAGGAACACCAGGCAAGCACCAATGGAGGCAATCCTGAACTCCTTTCGACGCCGAGAGACTGAACCGCGATATATGACCTTCGTCTCTGATATGAGACAACGCCGTTATGTCCAAAAGCCTAACCCCTGTGCCTTTCACCGCATGACCCGCGCTGTAATCGCTGGACTCCTCTTGCAAAACCTCTTTCCCGATAGACATTGGTGTCGTGTTATTACAGCTCCCTCCGGTGTTCCATTCCCCTCCCACGAAATGCCTCGGCGAGAGGCTTCTGTAGAAGGCCTTGAGACCCGGATGGCGAGGGAGCTGCGAGCTAACCCAGCTAACCGTGCTGTGGATGGTGAAGTTCTTGGCGTTACCAAGAGCGGCTAGCTTCTTGTCAGCGTTGGGAACGCCGTTCACATGCATCACCCATCTGTTGCCGTTGAGCTTCCCTCTGTTCCAGTGGTGACCCGTGTTCATCACCAGCACGTTGATCTTGTGAAGGTATTGGCGTAAGAACGCTGGTGGGCGGTCGAGATGCATGGCGTGTTCGGTTAAAGGGTCAGAGATGTTGAGCGGTTGTATGTCGCAGAGGGTTGATGACCAGTGGTATAGGACCGTTGTATTGGTCTCTGGGAATCTGTAAGCCCAGCCGTTAGGACGACCTCCACCTTCGGGAGTTATGAACCCAAACTCTGGTCCCACGTCAAGGACGTCGGGCCTCTCTTTGCCTCCGGTGATCATACACATCATTGATTGAAACTGCTGTCTTCCTAATGAGTCTCCGACAAAGGCTAGCGTTTTGTTCTGCATCCTGAGGTTTGTAAAAAAAATACTTGATGGATGGGAACACTCTATAGATTACATAGATTGAAAATGCAGAATGTTTTTTTTAACCTTCTCAAGAACTTGGAGCCTGCAAATTCCTCCATGGAGCAATCTTTAGGTTGCCATCTTAATCTTTCGAAGGCAAAGTCTGTACGCTGCATTAACCTGCAGGCCCACATGGAAGCAAGCCACTGTTTGCAATGAGATCCTGAATACAAAGGACGGTGGTTGTCCACAACCCACTTTCCTTTGGCGTAATTACAAGCTGGGGGAAAAATGTACAAAGCAAAATGTTATTTCGCATAGGATCAGGATCGAATCATAATGAGACAGAACAATGAACACTCTTAAGATACTTTCACGCGTCATAACAACCAGGATGTAATACAGGATTCTCTACCTTGATTGGTAATGCGAGCTGTTGAAGAACTACCATCATCTTTCTTGGCTACAAACTGTTCAGTCCTCTCTTTGTCAGTTGCAAGAGTAGTTTTCTCTGGATCTGAATGAGTCTCTTGAATATGTGTTGTCTTTGTAGGTTCGTCTTCGCTAGCAGCAACCTCACGTTTCACCTGTTCTGATTTACTTTCTTTACTAGTTGGTGTCTTCCGATAATTTGGCTCACTTTCAAGAACTTCATGTGCCATCCCTTGATTCGTCTTACTTACAGTAGCTTCGTCCACTTGTTTCTCTTCATCTTCTTCTGTATCTTTATTATCAGATGAATCCTCTTTGGTCTCTTCTGTCATATGTAAGCCAGAAAAAAAAAAGTTATGCTAAACTTCGTTTCTCCGATATTCGCAGAATATAACAGACTCGCAAATCCCCTCGAAAAGGTGCAAAGAAACTATTGAGAAGATTACAAGATGGATGAAAGAGCTGATGTAATGAGTAGGACTCTACCTTTGTTTACAAACGGAGTAGCTGATGAGTAGCTCCCTTTAGTTTCTGTATTCAGTGCAGTAGGTATTCTCTTAACCTCTTCTTCTGCAAATGACAACGGACTAGGTCACATATATACCCCAGGATCATACTGTACTATTAGTTTCAAGAACATCTACAAGTACTTCATGAAACATAAACAGGAGAGACTACAAGTGAAAAATAAGTTTGAAGAAATACTTTTGGCCAAATAATCTCTTTAACCTATGTAACATAAACAGAGGAAACAAGAAGTAAATTTTCAATGTCATGCAAACATTGTTTCCAGCATTGAATACTCTATAAGACAAAATATGTACTAGAAGAGAGAGAGAGTTTGAGTGCCAAGAGTTAAACCTGTTTCCAGCTTAAGGAAGCGACTTTCGCGTGGAAGAAAGGTAGAGGAGGTTGGAGATGTATCCCATGTCCATATACCAACGGTTGCACAAACAAGAACAACAAGCACAACAGAGATATCCCTTGCCTTCCGTCGAAGAGCTACTCTTTTCATCCTAAAACTAAAATCCAAATCAAATAAATAAGATTTCATTCCTTCAGACATAATACGACACTGTAAAAGAAATCATATCAAATCAGCTTTTACTTGCATACATATGTGACAGCAAAAAAAAAAAAAAAAAAAAAACGAANTTTCTATGGAGGGGAGTCATGCTTGTGTGAGTTGCAGCCAAAACTTTACTCTCACACTAGATTCAAAGAAGCCATATATGTCTCCAGCTTAGCTCTCGATGTTGAGTGTGATGATCCTTTCAGAAATCTCGTATACGGAGTAGATTCCTTGCTAAAAAATCATATCAGATAAATCAAATACAAAATCATCATTTTACACTCTGCGGATCCAATCACAGGAAACACCAACCCAATTTATTTTGGTTAAAACACAAGTACACTTTTTTTTTTTTGCAATAGGTGATGATTATATACACAATTAGCAACACTCTCCCCCCACACCTACCAAGACACTGTTCCATCCAAACTAAAATTGGTAAAACAAAACAAAAACACGCATTAATTTAATTGAATTGAATTTGATTAACTATAAGAAGTAGTGTAAAAAGTTATTGATCCCAATCTCAATCATAATCCAAATCACAAAAAAAGAACTAAACCCATCTATTCCAATCCTACTAATTGAGGAAATTCTCAATTAACACCCGAAATCATATCTATCTGCTACGATAAAAGGAGACAGCTTTTTTTTATTTGAGGCCAAGCATAACATAACAAGCAGATCAGATCGAATATATGAAGCCGAGAGAGCATAATAACCAAAAACAAATGTAAAGACGCAGAAATTACCTGGGAATTAAAAAAAACATGTATAAAAAAAAATCTCCTCGTCAAAATCGATTGGAAGAAAGTGAAATTCAAGACTTCCGATAAATAATTAACACACACACTCTCTGTCTAAGGCTCTCTTGATGTCGGCAGTGATGTTTCGGATCCGGTGCCGGAAAGAGAGAAGGCGTATTCAGAGGAAACTATTACGTTGGTACAGAGAAATCGAAATTTCAGATTCAAATTAAAACTTCGGAGCCAAGAGAGAGAAGCAAAAAAAAAAGAAAAGGAAGGAGCATTTTAATTACTTTAACCCTTCTTTTAATTATGAGTTTTTTTTCTTGTCGACAAATTATGAGTTTAATGACTAAAATAAAATCCCTCTCTTTTATCTTTTTATCAAACAGTGCACATTACTTTCAAGGAAATAACAGAGTAAAAAAATCTCTCTTTTTTTCTTCTGCAAATTTGCTTCCTTATTTTGTCAAAAATCCAAATTATGCAAAGGTGTATAGTGTTCGTTTGTTCGTTTACAAACGCATTAAATCTTTTCGAAAGTAAAAAATTATCTAAGGGCATCTCCAACCCTACTTCATTTTCGAATGAGTAAAATCTTTTCCAATTCCACTATATTTTTAACTTCAAAATGTTGGTTATTTGGGTTGATACCCGAATGATTGTGAACTATATACTTGGATAATGATTGAATCGCACACGAGGTCACTTTCCTTAAAAAGTATTTCGACTATATTCCAAACCTTGGGTTACACGAAATTTCCTTGTTGGATAAGACAATCAAAGTCTCAATCTTGTTCTAGGTTAAGATACAAAAATAACAAATAGAGCTTTAATGCTTATACTAGATTTTGATCCGCCCTAAGAGGGCGAGTATATGTTTTGTTTTGTATGTTTTTCTGAAATTGCATTTCTAAGCGTATGTTTTTTGTTATTGTATATATATTTTTGTATCAGATATGTGTGTTTTGGGAAAATCTTTATTTTTATTTCTAATTTACTTGTGTATTTTTTTTCTCAAAATAATTAGGCTTCTTATTTTGAACATTGAAATAAAATTATTATTGGACGAAAGCTTACAAAAAAATAAAAAATCCCTAAAGAAAAATAGTAGTTAAAAAGAGAGAGCATTATAAGCATCTTCAAAAGTTGGATATAAAACTCCATTAACAGTTCGTAAATCTGTGTAGATGATCGAGTTTTTGTTATGGTTTAAAAGAAAATGCATATAATTCAATTCACTTTGTTTGGAGTTTGTAAACATGTTACTCATTCTTTTATCTTTGTTCTCTCTATTAATTTTCATCCAATCTTAAAAACCTGAACCCGAAAACTTAAAAAAATATCTGAAATATTCAAAATACACATAATCATCCAAATTTACCTAATATATAATAATTTTTTAGTATTTCGAATACCCGATTGGGTCTCTTGTAGGACGTAGATCCAAACCGAGACTCATGGGATCCCATAAAAAAGATCCAATAAATATTTTAGTATAGACTCGGATTTAAACATGTATTTTCGGATCTCTTCTAGTTTGGTTCTTCGGGTCTGGTAAAATGTTAGACATATATTAGATCTTGATATGTGCTTGAAGCGCATATATAGTGTTG
>OVBX01005915.1:0-12446 GCA_900406325.1 Erucastrum elatum
ACTTAAGACCAGGAAGTCTTCCAGACAACTTATTTTTAAGTCTTCCTGGAAGACTTCCAGATGACTAAGTGTTCTTCTACAGATCTCAAAAACTTGTTAAGCACGGATGACTTACGTTGGAGAAGATATGCGGTCGGATAAGATATGGTCTTCAACGACACCAAAGGTTACAGATCTGCAAAAACAAAAACGGGAAAAGAAGAGTGAGGACTATAATTATCAGGGTTTACGGCGGCTAAACGCCTTAAGAGAAGATAAATAACTTACCGGCGGCGGTGTTCAACGAGACGCGGTTTCAGATCTTGAAAAAAATGAAGCAGGTGTCAGTTTAAACTACTAAAAAACTCTAGGGAATGAAGGATAAACATGATTCGTCGTGCTAGGAGAGATTACCGGAGAAGACGACGACGGAATAGGAGAAACGGGACGACGGAATAGGAGAAACGGGATTCGAGTTCGTAATCGCCTCTGCTCTGAAACGGCGCTAGGGTTTCGGATAATTGTGATAAAGTAAAAAAAAAATCTATTTATGTGTCCGGTAAATGATCCGGTTAGGTTAAAAAGTAAACCGAAAAAATTAGAGAATCGGTCCGCTGTGGACGACTTAAATGTAAGTCGTCCAACTTTAACAATTCAATAGACGACTTAATTTTAAGTCGTCTAGACCCTAAACACAATCCCTAAACAAATTTAACTAACTAAACACTTCAAAAAATAAAATTAAACTTAACAATTGTTTACTATACACTAAAACAAGCACGAATAGGTAAAAATTCATATTTTCAAAAAATCATTCAAGCTTTCCAAAATCTAACCCTAACAAAACAAACAATACTACTACGTATGTTCTCAAACCCTAGAACCAAAGAATATCATGACTAACCACTTTCACTCATCTATGTTGAAAACTATTTAAATTTCTTATTTTTTTATTTACATCACTTAAAAATGTTTATAATTACATGATTTTAATTTTTCATCCCCCAAAATATTTTTTAAATTTTTTTTAAATTATATTTAAGATCATTAACTCCAGACGACTTCCAAAATCTCAGACGACACAGATGATTTAATAGGGCTATATTCGTAAAAATGGTTGCGATTTTTTTGTTTGGTCACAAGGGGCTGGCTGTAATTTTACATGGCCTTGAAATTAGTTTTCTATTTGATTCAAGTTAGGGTTTGATTTTGTGGTTAGGATCAAGTTTTGGGTCATAAGTTGTAAAAACCTCTGAAATATATATAAATATGTATTTCATTTTGGATGAGATTTTAAAAGTGTTAAACAAAAATCATATTAAACTATCAATTCACCTAAAATTGTTCTAAAAAGTCACATCTTTCGAAATCCCCTTAAACTCTTATGTATATTAAGATATATTGTGACTGTTGAGTTATAAAAGAAAAAACTTTAGTTTCTTACTGACTTAGTTACAGAATTTCGTTGTCAATATTTACAACTTCTTTTTGCAAAAGCAATATTTACTACTTACTGAAATATTATTAACAAAATTTGATCAACGTCAATTAGCAAAAGAGGTTAAATAATAATGTAGATTAACTTTTACGGATATCTTGTAAATGCGATGTAGATAAAGGTGGATAAGCACGATGGTGAGAAACTATATTGTATTATTTCACCTCTAAACTATATTGTATTAATTTCTTTGATCGTTGTTGATTGTGCTTGTTCCGGTTTATTTTATTAGATCGTGCTAAAACACCTACAATATAAAGTAATATTTTTATACACGCCGTAGAAATCAACAGAATGATTAATTCAGCACATGAAATCAGTATTATTCTATATTAGATTACATACAGCATGTTGGGGTACAATAACTAGCCGGGTTTGTTTGGTACTGTTACTGTATACGTCGCTAATTCCGCATACTTATACCAGAAGAACATACTGAATGATTGGCGTAAAATAAATACTGAACTGAATTATAGCTTTTTCTGGTTGATGATGAATTATAGTGGCATAAATTAAGAATCTGTTTACCCAAAAATAATAATGGAAATCTATATAGAAGGAGAGTGGAATATTTTGTATTAAAAAGATTTTGTGAATATACAATAAATATGTAATTAAATAGCTTGTAAAATTAGGTTACATGGGTAGAGGTGGAATAAATGGAATTAGACCAAACATGTAAATGGCATTGAAATAGAAAGGTATAGAATGGTACTGTGACCAAAGAGGAGCCATGTTTACTCATTTAAACGAAACAATATTATTTTAGTTGTTTAAGGGCATCTTTAATAGAGTAGCTCAGAACACCTCCATCCATGAGGACCTTTAGTGGGTTTCTAAGGATTAAATTAGTGGTTTATAATGTAATTTGATAGTTAAAAATTTTAGTTAGTGGAAATTAATTTTTCCTCCTCCAATGGGAGAATCTCTCTTAAGGGTTCTCATTTTTTTTTTCTTAATATTTGAACTTGAGAGAAATGGTATTTGAGTTGGGAAAAACATTATTTGAGTTTGGGAAAAACAGTATTTGAGCTTGAAAGAAATGGTAATGGTTTGGAACTTGAGACAAATTGTATTTGAGCTTGAAATAAATGTACCTGGAGCTTGAGAGTAATGATAATGGAGCTTCTGAGAAATGGTTCATCTTTTACTTTGCACAATAGACTCGGAAGAGGATTTGTTTCTTTGTTGAAATGGTAAAAGGATCATTACCTGAATCTGAATCTGATATACATAATGAGACTGGTAGTTCTGAAATTAAATGACAGGGACCATAACTCAAAACAGCAGATAATGGTTGGATCCAATTCATATCTTTGATCCATGTGAGACTAGAGAAGCTTGTGAACAAACCTCTTGATATGATCAAGTATCAGAAGCATTGCCCGTGATGGAATGTTCAACACTCAACCAGAAGAAAATTGTGTAATAAAACATAAACATGACTGATCTATCACATATCACCCAAAGACGACATGTTGAAAGTACTAGCACTAGAGAAAAACCTTGAAAATTCTCAGCTAAAGAAACCAAAGTAAGAGTTTAGAAGGAATGAAACTTTACTCAGACGTAAGATCTTCAAAACCGCGCAGGACATGCTGCTGAATAGTTCTGAGCACACACACGAGCAAACTGTTTCACGAAACCAATTGTCTTTTACTAGTTATGACAGTGTTTTCATCTTCCCTATCACAATCAAGCCACAACACAAGCCAATCGCTTCTCCTAGCTTCCTCCTCCAATGTCTTCTTGATATTTTTCTTATCCTAACTAACTCAAAACCAGAACTAATCAAAAATTTGAAAAATCCAGCAAATCTAACTTCATCTAACTAGATCAGACCTCGGGGGTATGTTTCATGAGCTTGGTACAGATCCGCCGGGTTGCAAGAGTGCCACTTTCGGAAGAGGTCAGCGAACTCAAGCTCCATCAAGTGACCGATGACGGAGGTGGTAAGACCCTCCCAATGGAGGTGGTCCTTAGGAGAGGGGTGCTTAGAAAAAAATAGTTTAATAATCGGTGAGCCCCACCTGAAATCTAACAACCACTGCTTCAGGCTCTCGTATAAGCGTCAAATTAAGGGGAGTGTTTAGATTGTTCGCGGACTCCACTGACAAGTGACGTTCTGCGATTGGTTTGTTTATTATTATTTTTTTTTAAAATAATCCAAAAAACAATTAAGAAAAAAACAAATTAGCACCCCACACAAGCACCCATGCGTTGAGGTACAAACAAACATTTTGTTTCCAACATCATCGCGGTATTTGTTTTTACTAAATTTGTTGGAAACAGTGTTTTTAAAACCGGACCGGCTAGCGAACCATAATTTTTTTAGATCATGGGTCATTGTGGTTCGACCGGGTTAGATCCGGTTCAAACCGGGTTTGATTGGAGTAAAATAAATATAATATTATTTTGAATTTATATATTCTTATAAAAATAAATTTTATCAAATAAAATATTTCAATAACCATAATGCTTAGAATTTGTTTTGAAAGTAACAAACTGAAAATGTAATAAAAGTAATAAATTAATTTAATAGTTCAAATCCAAAATCAAAAAAAAAAATTAAATTTTATTCTCCATGTCTTTATCACTCTAAATCTTCACCATCTTTAAAAAATTAAAAAAAAATTATAGACACATTTGTTTAAACTTTAAATTTTATTTTTTGAAATAAAATTAAAAATTATACCATGATCGAATTTTTTGCCATCTTTAAGATATTATTTAAGAAGTTTATCTTCTAATTCAGAAAATACTTTGAGAAGTAGCCAAGTAGGTCATAACCAGAAAGAAAAAGAGGAGACGACTTAAGTTATTAATCTGAAACCCTATTTTATTTAAAAAAAAAATTAATTATTTTATTTTGGTTTTATTTAAGAACCATGGTTTAATTGGTTCGTTGGATCACCGGTTTCTGGATTTTTAGCGGTTCAATATAGGTTTTTAACCGGTTCAATTTAAGTTGGGTTTGACACTAACCTAACCCAAATTTATTTTCGGTTCACGGTTGAACCTGGTCCAACCACTGGTTTGGTCCGGGTTTAAGAACACTGGTTGGAAAAAGAAAAACTCAATCTCAAACCGGTCTAGCCGGAAGTTTTTTTCTCTGGACTCAACCCATGATGGACCCGTATAGTTTGGGCTAAGTAAAATGCAGCCCATAAAAAATTTTAGACATTAAATTGTACGAGAGATGGATCAGTCCCAAGTTTCTTCCTTTATAAATGTAATTAAATTTTAAACTATACAAATCATATTTGGATTTGAAGAAAGAACTACAATTACATGCATAATGATTTGAAGAAGGAACTACAACTACTTAAACAATAAAAAGAGTGAGATGATGTTAGGCTATATAACTAAGTATCAAATTGATTAAAACAAATAAACATATTAAAAAAAAGAAGAGGAGATATGAAAAGAGAATATGAGAACCAAATTATAAAGAGAATATGCTTAGATACCCACATATAAATTTATCAATGTAAAAATAAAAATTTATTAATTGTTCAGATTTTTAATAAATGAATAAAATTTAACTGTGTAAAAATAAATCTTAGTATTATATTGTTGAAATTAAATCATGTGGTTAGAGATATAGCGAAGAGTGTCAGGGACCAGCATGTCTACACGAACTCTTAAGCCTTTCCCTTAAGGTTGAGTTTGTGGAGTTGCTTCACTTCCAGTTGTTGTTTCTTGCTTTGAGTTTATGCCAAGCCATTCTACTATGTTTCACAGACGTTAAAAAAAATAATGTAGAAATTAAAATAGATAAAAAAAAGAAAAGAAAATTAATAGAATATAAGCAAATCCGCATAGTGGATAGATAGAGCAGAGAGAGCCCACCACCTTCATTCACTTCACAAATCCAAAAGAGAATCTCAAATCACACCGCGGCGGCGACTAAAGGAAGGAAGGAAGTAGGAGATTCAAATTCTGGTAAAACCTTTCGAATCTTCCTTTATATCTCTCTCTCTCTCTCTCGCCAATGTTGATTCGATCCTTAAATCTCTGTCTCTAGCGGCAGCAATGGAGTCCACCACGGAAGAGCTGACCAACAACAGATCCCCAGAGCCTTCGGAATCTGGTAATCTCCGATCTGATCCGCTCTTATCGTGAATCGGATCCGTAGACATTGAGCTGATTGATTTATTGATTGCTTATCTCTCTTTTGACTTTTTTTTTGTTAGGCTCTGCGGAGGAGAAGCCAACGCACATTCGGTTTCTCGTGTCGAATGCGGCGGCTGGCTCCGTCATTGGGAAAGGAGGCTCCACAATCACTGAGTTTCAGGCCAAGTCTGGGGCGAGGATCCAGCTGTCACGTAACCAGGAGTTTTTCCCTGGGACGACTGATAGGATTATTATGGTATCTGGATCGGTTAAAGAAGTTGTCACTGGTCTTGAACTTATCCTTGATAAATTGCACAGTGAGGTAGATAGATAGATAAACTCATTTGTGTGTTTCATGTGTATATATATATATATATTGTGAGAGCTGTTTTGACTTTTTTGTTTTTTTGTTTTAGCTTCATGCTGAAGATGGTAGTGAGGTTGAGCCTAGGAGAAGGCTAAGACTTGTGGTTCCTAACAGTTCTTGTGGAGGCATTATTGGTAAAGGAGGAGCCACCATCAAGTAAGATTCTATCTGCTCATGTTAAGGCCTTATAACATGTGGATATTAGAGTTGACTCAGTTTGAAGTAATAGTGTTTTAAGTTCTAGAATATGGCGTTGCATTTTGTTTTGTTTTTTGGCGTTAGGAATATTGACTTCAGTAGTAGTACTGCTTTCACTAACCGTTGGGACTTTTTTTTTTTTGGGACACAGGTCATTTATTGAGGAATCTAAAGCTGGTATTAAGATATCCCCTCTGGATAATACCTACTATGGGTTGAGTGATAGGCTAGTCACATTATCTGGAACTTTCGAGGAGCAGATGCGGGCTATTGATTTGGTTTTGGCTAAGCTTACCGAGGATGATCATTATTCCCAGAATATACATTCCCCATATTCGTATGCAGGTATTTCAACTCACTATTAGCTTAGCTAAGTTTGTTTATCTGCTTGAAATTTCTTTTGCTATCATGTTCTATGTCTTTGATTGGAAACCATTTATCCATGTGGGAAAGCAATGGAGTAAATGGTTAGATCATTTTCAAACTATTCATCAAGTTTTTCTAAATTGTTTTTTATATGAAAAAAAAAAAACTGTTTAGTTACCACACAGGGTCATCTGGAAAATCGAAGTGCGTTTTGATTAGAGTAGGATTTTGTACTGAATTTATAGATTATTAGATGTCAACTTAGGTATTAATGAGTTTAGTAATGAATTTTAGATTGTATAATACTTGCCTGTTGTTGAGCCTTTTTGTCTTGTAAGTTCCTTTTAATTCGGCATTTTAGGTCTTTTCCACTCTGGTTTTCATGGTCAACCATATGCATATGTGCTTCCTTCTGTAGCAACAGCGGGATACAATTCAGTTAACTACTCACCCAACGGTCCCGGAGGCAAGTATCAAAACCACAAGGTTAGTCTCTTTGCACCATCTTCCACCCAATGAATGTTGTGGTCTTTTGTTTTTACCATTTCTTAAGCTTCTGTGTGTTTTGGTATATATTCCAGGAAGAAGCTAGTTCCACGGTGACAATTGGTGTGTCGGATGAGCATATAGGATTGGTCCTTGGCCGTGGAGGAAGAAATATCATGGAAATCACTCAGATGACAGGTGCCCGTATAAAAATATCAGACCGAGGCGATTTCATGTCTGGAACCACTGACAGGTAAAATAGCTAACATTATTAGGGCTTGTTATAAACGAATTTCTCATGTCTAAACCTTGTTAAATGGCAAAAAAAATGACAGGAAAGTGAGTATCACAGGATCACAAAGAGCAATCCAACAAGCTGAGACGATGATAAAACAGAAAGTTGATTCAGCCTCAGAGAGAACCGCCGAATAGAACCTAATCTTGGTTCCTATCTCTGGTTCTGTTTTTAATTTATTGGTTGAGATGAAGATCACAGATCATATTTTGAACGAGGCAGTGCGTGCTTTCTAGGAGCTTTGTTTCTTCTTTCGGTTTTTTTTGGGTCTTGACATTTTACAATGTTTGGAGTTAGAAGTACTATTTTCATTTGTATTTTTTCAATAACTTTATTTCAGTTTGTTGAAGTTTTGTTACCCTTGCGTTTTTTCTGTTGGTAACAACCATATACCATTGCATTTGCTTCTTTCATATAGTTTTTGTGTTCTTATTTGGATTTAAGTTTTGACGCTCAAGCTAGAAACTGTAAAGAGAGTTTAAACTATCGGGCAGCAAAGCATTGCCAGAGTGACGTCTACATAATTAGAGAGGTACAAAGACTTAGAAATGTTTTTCTGACTCAACTTTTTTATGATATCAGCGAGAAGAGACTATGGTTCCTATTTTGAAGCTAACAGAGAGTAACAGAAACCAAAAACACATAAAGATCAATACTGCTCTTGTCGCTGTGATTCCTCCAGTCTTGCTTCTTGAGGAACTCATCTCATCATTTTGTTGGACCATACCGAAGGAAAGGACTACGTTGAGGTTGCCGTTCTTGTCATATGACCAGCCCATACTGCTATCCGCTGCTAGAGTTGTCATGTTTGATATTCTGATCATACCTGCAGTGACGTGTACTGAACCTGAAGATTGCGCGGCGTGTAGCCTGATTGCAGCGTCCTTTGTTTGGAACTGGGAAGAAGCAAATGAAGGTGGAGCAAACATGTGGCTGGCCTTTTTGAGGAACGGGTGCTTAGAACCTGCATGATTTAATTTCACAGTGAGTAAGAATCTGTCATCAAATGATTTGTTTGAAGAGGAATGTATACGAACATCTCTGAGTGTTACCTGAATCCAAATCCGTCACATCTGCATCTTGTTTTGAGGAAGATCCTTCGCCAGTTTCCTTTTTCTCCACTTCTCCAGGGGAAGTCTGCTGATTTAAGAGTAAGTTAGAATGCACTCAACCCATAGGAAAAATAAACAAGTCAAAGGTAAGACTCTTACTATCTGGTCGACGCCTTCATGGTTAGGAAGAGCATCTTCAGATCCCACCAAATGAGAAACATCAAGAGACAAATTCTGAGCATCCTCATCGTCAAAGAAGTTAAGATAATCTTCAAAGTTAAAATCATCTTGTAGACCATCACTGAGTGGAAGATTGTTGTTATCATCGAAGAACAGCTCGCCAGGCATAAAGTTGGCATCATCAATAGGGATGTCACTGCAGCAAGTCTCAGCCACAAACACATTATCATTGGATGTTTCCAGATTCACCGCGTTCTCATCTTCCACACCACAGCCACTTTGTTCACCGGGAAACAGAGAACAAGGCTGCATGCTACCGTCCCGGATAATAGGCTTCTGATCCTCCTCAACAACATAGTTTCCTGGTTGAATGTAGTTTCCAGAGTCTTCACAGTTTCCTGATTCAACGTTATTGCTTGATTCTCCATGACAATAATTAGTCTGAACAGGAATGGCATCATAGACCACCAGATTTTCAGGCTTCTACAACACAAAAGAAATGCGATGAATGAATAATAGCCATAAAGATAATGCAGAACTGTATGTTATCATCATCATCAATACGCCATAACCTAAGCTAAGTAATACACATCCCTAGTCAACAAATCTAAACAAGTATCCTGTTCCACATCTCTAACCACATCCTAATCTATAAGCTACTGCTCCATACACAAACCTCGTCAACGCCGAGATAAACATCATCATCAGCACCCAATCCTTCACTGAGAAGAGCATCTTCTTGTTCTGGTGAAAATGTCATTGTATCCTCTTCCCACTCCTCCTCAACATAAGGAGCACCGTACTGCTCCCCATTCTTAGGCCCCGTCCCGCTCTTCTGGAATATCCTACACAGCACAAACGCATCCTACACACAACAAAAGACTCCAATCACTTTTGATCCATTGTCATAAAAAAAAAGAAGAAGAAGAAAGAAAGATGTTATGTTTACTTGTGGGGCACCAGCTCTCTTCAACTCATCATCAGTGAGCCTATACTCATGCATAACCCAATTAGTCCTCTCACCACGAGGAGCACGACCCTTGTGATAAACAAGCGTCTTCTTCATCCCAACAGCCCTCGAGCCATTACCAATCTCCCTGTCCTTCCCCGTGGTCTTCCAATACCCTTTCTCAGTAGCACGATTCGTCTTGGAACCGTTGCTGTACTTCTTATCAAGCATGCTGAAGAAGTACCACTCCAAGTCTCTACTTTTCAGCTTCGACTTATCTACAAATTACAAAAAAAAAAAATTCAATCGAATTGAAGATTAGACATTGGGAGAGAAGGAGAAGAAAGAAAGAAGAAGTGAACCTGGTAGATCCCAAGGCTCGGACTTGTAGACATCGGCGACGGAGATGGCGTCGAAGTTGAAGGGTCTGTTGCAGACCTTGCGCTTGAGGTAGTAGCGAACGAGTTCTTCGTCTGTTGGGTGGAAACGGAACCCTGGAGCGAGTGACGTCGTCACTGAGCCGCGACCCATTTGATCGGTGTGAGCAAGAAAGGTCGAAGCTTTATGAAATCAAGAAGGGGGGAGAGAGGCCCGATTCGGGTAATTTAGATTTGGGGAAATTAGGGTTTTCAGAAGGAAGGGGAAATGAGAAACAGAGAGATGGAGAGAGAACGATCATCAAGCAACCCATGCGCTATTTTATATTATGACGACATTATTGATTCCTATTATTAGCTATTTTTTTGTACAGTTTGAATTATTTGAAAAGATTAATACAGTATTAGACAGAACACTATAAATTATACCATACGATTTTATATCAAAATTATATATATCAAATAGTTGGTGAATTAAAATATACTTTCTACGTTTTAAAATGTCTGATGTTGATAACAATTTTTGATGTTTCAATATGTAAGATATGGTAAACAAAAAAAAACAATATGTAAGACATTTTCTTATTTTTATATATATTTTTTTATTAAAACTGTGTAATCGATAATAGTTTTAGGTTTTTGCATTTTTTATTTTAAGAATATATTTTAAAATAAAACATTATACATTTTGGAAAAAAATAGAATACTATTAAAACACGATACATATTTTGTTAATTTTTTTTCTACAAATATTTTGTTATATTTGAATATAGGGAAATTTCTTGAATATATCTTTGAGAACACTCATAAATTAACATTACAATAGCTTCGATACACAAATCATCCTTTTTTATATATATATCATCACTTCCAACTGTTTAAGCATTACCTATAGACAATTGATTTATATCCAAGGATACATAAACTCAGGAGTCCTATGATTCCAAATCCGGTAGAGACCTCTTTCCACAGCTAACCATGTCACGTTTGCCTTGTCCCCGTTCTTCCATTTTGAACTATAAGCTACAAATTTTTGGTAATTCTGGAATTCATATCCATGCATTAACTCACATCTAAAGATTGTCGCATGAAAAAACGCATCGCTGAATCTCCAATGTTGTTCTTGACCATTCATTAAGTTTTGAACCCCTAAATCGTCGTTTCCTGAATAGCAATGGACACGGAGATTGGTCCTTTTTTGGAACTTGTTTACGATCTCAAACAAGTTTTTCCCAAACGAATTTTCGACACAAGCCCCTAAAACAATGAGAGCAATTACGAAATGTTTCATTTTTGCTTATATTTTTGTTTAAGATTTTCGAAAATGTAAGATTGCTTGTGGTCTTTTTGTTCCTTTACAAAATTCAGATTTTGATGTATTTATACAAGTTTTAGTAGATATCTCTTTGGAGGTTATTTCGTTACAAGATCTGTCTTCTCTTCTGTTATATGAATTTATGCTAATTAAACGTTGGTAATTTTAAAGAGATTGTTAATCTACCTGTATTGTTGGACACTTATTATCTTTTGATCTATTATAGTCTTGTTTATCTTATGACGGTTAATTGGTCTAAGTTCAATACTCCCTCCGTCCCAAAATAAATGGTGTTTTAGGTTTTTGCACGTTGATTAAGAAATTACAAATTTTTATTTCATTTTTCTCGTTTGCCTAAAAACAACATTGAAAATGAGACAAAAAAATTTCCCTAAAACTCCACTTAAAGCGAGACGGAGGGAGTATTGTATACTATAGCAAATATAATAAAACCGTATGTACAAATAATAACTTCAAAAACAAATATATGAATTCATGCACTATTTATAGTTTTTATATAGAGAAAAAGACAAAAATAACACTAAACCAAGTTTTTCTTCCCAAACTAACACTCAAAACTCAAAATCACAAAATTAGGTTTCATTAATAGGATAATTTACTGTTATATCCCTTTATTACTTTAATTATATTAAATTAAAAAAAAAAGAAATCTCAATCTCGATGTCTTCTCTCATCTCCGACGTCTTATCTCATTTCCACCGCCATCAGTTCGGCCATCATCAGCTCCGTTGCAGTCAGCTCCGTCGTCATCAGGTCCGTCACCATCAGCTCCGTTGCAATCAGCTCCGTCGTCCTCAGCTCCGCCGTCATCAGCTCCATCGTCTCCATCAGAATTTCGAGGTCTTCCAGGGATTGAATCACATATGATGGAACTGGAAAAGTTAATTGATTTTGAAGAGACAAGCTGTGTGCGGATCGTCGGAGTTCTTGGTATGGCTGGGATTGGTAAGACAATTGTTGCAGACTGTGTGTATAAGCAGAACTGCAATCGCTTTGATGGTTACTGTGTTGTTTGATCTGCTTTTTTTTCTCTCCATTACTTTATGCCACTTTCTACCTTGGCATTCACACAAGCTTGAAAACCTGGATATGACTCATACCCGAAAACAGATTGAAGAACCTGTATTCATTCCCCATAATAGCTTTTTTAAGTTTTCTGGCAATGGTTTCAGAGAAAGTAGAATAATTTTAGTTGCAGAGAACAAAACACAAACGACTTTAGCTCAAACAACACAAAGAAAGGAGCC
>OVBX01005917.1:572-12441 GCA_900406325.1 Erucastrum elatum
CTTCTTCAGTGTATTTTTCAGCCTCAGGTTCTTCATCTTTTTTCTCCTCTTCCACTTTTTTTCTCAGGTTCATCTTTTTCTCCTCTTCCACCACCATCTTTTCAGCATCTTTCCTAGCTATCCGAGCTGCCCACTCCTCTGGTGATACACTTAGTTGTCTCCTCGCGGCTGCTGCCTTGGTCCTACCATGTGGTGGTGTAGGAGTTTCCGCTGATTTTTTCTCAGCCTAGTCTCTCCTCATCTCAGCTTCCTCACGCATGCTTGCTAGAGAATCTTCTTTATTTGATTCCTCCACCATGTTTTTTTCAGATTGTTGCTCTTCCTTGTCCTCACCCTTCTCAATGTTTTCCTCCTTTTCCTCATCTGCCTCAATTCTCCTTTGCTCACGCATAATTGCTAGAGGATCTTCTTCATCTAATTCCTCCACCATGTTTTTTTCAGGTTCTTGCTCTTCCTCGTCCTCACCCTTCTCACTGTTTTCCTCGTTTTCTACCTTTTCCTCATCCTTCCCACTGTTTTCCTTCTCTTCCTCATCCTTCTCATTGTTTTTCTTCCCTGCCTCAGCTTTCTCATTATCCTTCCCTGCATCAGCCATCTCTCTATCTTTCCCATGATCTCCATAATCAAAATCATTCCAGTGTCCATATTCCACATCTTCATTTCCCTTGTCTTCAATAGAAGTCAATCTTTCTTCTATTTTCTTAGCCCTTCTTTTCAAAAGCCGCTGGTTCTTGTCAAGTTCACATATCGTCCAGTTCATAGCCTCCAGCTTTGTCTCTACTGTTAAATTAATTCTAGAAAATCCTTNTCTACTGTTAAATTAATTCTAGAAAATCCTTCTTCCATGGCCTTCACAATCCTCTTTTCCAGACCTTTCAACATCGACTCCAAACCAGAATTAGAAGATGAACCTTCTTCAATCATCACTTTTTCATTGTCTTTTTCCCTTTTAAACACTCGTGCAGCAACATCTGCCTAATACAGTTCTTTCCACCAAATCTTCTTCTACTTCACATTTAGCCAGTAGTTCCACCTATCACTTGTGCTGCCCCCACGGTGATACTCTGGCTCCAGATCAATGATACGAGCCAGCAAATTTTCCTCCTCCATCGTTGGAACCAACACACTATTAATTTTCTGAAAATAAAACATTCATAAATATCAATTTAAATATTCTACTATTTGCTACCAAATGAAATAAAGAGATTCTAAAGATATACTTTTGTGTTTCCAAACGCAGCATATATATCTTCCAAAGGATAACCGTTCATGCTACTCTTTGTAAATTGGCTCTTGCACATCCTAGGACATTCTCCACTACCGCCTGGTGAAGAGATTCTAAATTTTTTCCCCAGCTCAGGAATACACTCAAAAGCCAAAATCTACACAAATGAAGTTTCACAGTGTCATATTTTTGGTCATAAATAAATAACAAAAATTTAACTCAGTTGTATGCTTTACCTCTAATGGAATGATGAATCCAGTAAAGGTGGTTGCATAGTTAACTTCACCCTTCAGACGATCTATCACATGCTTAATCTTCTTTATTGCATCCTCAAATATAAGACGGCCCCACGGAAATTTTCTGCAAACATCCAAATCTTCCACTATCCTTAAGATGAACGGGTCTAAGGGTGCAGAATCCTTTGTGCTTCCTCTGATAAGCCGACCAAGGAAGAACAACACAACCATCTTCAATCTATCATTACATGCTGTCTCCATAGACATCAGCTTCTGCTCCACATCAGTTATGCAGATGCTCTTCTTATTACCGAAGTAATAATTCACAAACCTAGTACCTCCGAGCTGCAAATATCTACTCGGATAGTCATGGCAGTCCAAGCTAGAGATGAGGGCATGCTCCCTCATAGAGTAGCGGATGGGCACACCACTCACCGCAAACCATGCATCATCTTCTCCTTCAATACAAATGGTGCGCATGAGTAACATCCACATTGCTTGTAGCTTCATGTATTCTTCCTCAGGCATGTGGAAGAAGTGACGAAACTGAGGATGTCTTGTGAACTAGCCGACCTCCTCCTTAAGTCCCTTAATCACATCGACTGTCTTCTTCACACTGCACTTGGTCTGAATCTTGGAAGTCTTCATGTATTGTGTGCTCTTGAAGTACATTTCAAGGGGCTGCGGTGGTTGCCTTTCCTGCAATAAAAATATATATGTATCAGTCATTCTTTGCTAATAAGATTAATAAAATGGATGATGAAAATGAATGCAATAATTACCTTGGAAAAAACAGCAGACATGTCTTCACTTTCAGTATCAAGTGAGAGAGAAACTACAGTCGTTCCTCTCACTGGATTACTCTCTTGCTGGACTGCAATTTCGCCGACAGGTTCATCTCCATATGACACTGCCTTTCTAACTCTAGTTCTACTGGAGACTCAACCTCAAGTAGATGAACGCTTTCTTTTTTGGATTTTGGCCCTTTATTCTCTGATACAAAATAGTGACAATTAATTCAACACACACACACAAGCAGTGATTTTCAATCACTATTGTTCCCTTCTGATAGCTCCTCCACATGATCTTCAATTTTTGAGCTCTTTTGGATTTTCCACTTTTCTTTTTAGTCTTTTTTTTCTCCACCCATACCTGCCATTATCAGTTCCTATTAACATCCAGAAACAACAACAACAACACACATTTAGTTCAAAGAGTCAATCACCAAAGACTTCACAAAAATCGCTATTTTTCATATGTCTCTATTCAAACTTATACCAAATCTAATATTTCTCCATGTTTTCCTAAATTTCAAACCACAATCTCGCTTATTAAGACACTACCTTAATTTTTTCTACAACTTACAAGTTATCCCCAAATTTATTTTTCAATTCTACTAACAAAGATGGAGATTAATCAAAGGGAAATTAATCACTTACCAGAAGAAAAAAATGGAGAATTGATTTGGTGGAGAAGGAAGAAGAAACAAAGACGTTTTAGAGACAAAGACAAAGAGAGTTGATGAGACAGAGACAAAGAGAGACAAAGAGAAAGAGAAAATTAGGCCACGAGAAATGAGAGGGAGGAAGATTGATGGGTTATCGATTTCGATAGAGGACCAAGGATGAACGAACAAAGGGGACGCGACGAAGGCTAGGGTTTCAGAAGGAGAACAAAAGGGGATTGAGGACGACGATGGCTCCTTTGTCTGAGATCGAAATGTCTGAGGGAGAGAGAAGAGAGAAACACGGCGTTTTAGTTTAGTAATTGGATTGTACCCAATTGAGTCTGGGTGGGTCGGGTTTTTGTGGTTGGGTCATGTAATTATCAGATTTTTAAAGGGTTAGACATGTATTTAGAGCATTTTCGTATTTAAATTTAAATAGAAAAGAAATTATATTTTATTGGTGGGAGATCTGAGCATTTTTTGTGAGTCAAAGGGGTATTTGGTGTTAAACTCCGTTTTAAGATGGAAGTCCTGAAAACTTATCATGGTATCAGAGTGGGTCCACACCCTAACCCATTAATTTGGCCCGAATAGTAACTCGATCATCCCATTAGCTATTAGCTTAGAGAAGGCTCAGTTTCGCCGAGATTGCTAGAGAGTAAAAAAAATGTTTCGGAAAGAATATGATGGATTCACGAGAGTAATGGTTATACGCATCATTATCTCGACGGAGGATGTTGAAGTAAAAATTCCACATCAAAAATATGAATGAGACTTAAGTAATATATAGGGAACTTGGGTCACTCCAATAATTGGTTTTAATTTGGAAATCCAGAAAACTTATCATCAAAAAGTAACGATAATAACTTCAGAGAAATTTCGAAGAGACAATTAACCTTTTTTTTGGACAAAAGAGACAATTAACCTAAGAAACATATTAAGAGAGGATAATGATATTTTTGAAATTTCTTTAGAATGAGATAAAATGATTAGAAAATGGTTAATCTTTACAGTTTGATTATAAAAAGTAAAAAATCTATATCACCGGAGTTCCACTTTGCATGTTCTCCGTTTCCCTGTTTATCTTCGTGTTTTGTGTTGTTTTTTTCTCAGTGGAGGTGGAACCTAGCTGAAGCTCTGTGGTTCAGATTTGGCGATTTCTAAATTAAATCCGTGCGGTTCATGGCGTTGTTGGTGGTGCTAGAGGACGGCTTCACTCTCATTGTCTCTGTCCAGCAATTTTTCCTCCTCATCGGTTGGGTTTCCTTCAAGTTGGTGGCACGTATAACGCTGGACATCTTATATTAGGTGGCTCTCCCTCAGTGTGGCGTAGGACTGATGTAGAGTTGTTGTCTCAGTGAGTTATGATCTTGATCAGGGACGGACTCACCAATATGGAAAGTGTGGAACATGCCCCATACTCTTTTATTTTTTTTCCTTTAGTATCCAAAAAATATAAAATCTGTAACATGAAAACAAGGAAAATATAGAGGTGCCCCACCTAATTAGAGTTCAAAGACTAGCCCAATTAAATAGCAAGAGCAAAGTATCTTACCCTAACTAATAGTAAGATTAAAAACATAACCCACTTTAGATACAATAACTTTATTATAATTCATAACCAACAATAATTATTAGTCTCAAATTTTCAAAATCCTAGTAACTAGCATCTGTTACGTGCTGTGTTTATTTTTTTGAAAACAAAATCTACAGAAAATAGTTTTTCTATTTACTTTAGTCTTTTTTTTACTTTATCTTGTTGCTTGGTGTCGAAAACATATCCATAAGAAACATTTTGACTTCTTCGTAGAAGCACCCTTGGTCCAGTAGTTTGACCAATAATTCATTAATGTTTTTACATCAGGATATCTGGGATTCGATTCCCAGCGAAGACATATTTGCAGTATGGTACAAAGAATTCCGTCAAAGATGGATTCGATAGAACGGCTCAGATAATGCAGTTAGACATGAATTTTCATAAAACAAGTAAAATTATAGATTGTAGAATCATCTGTAACATTTCTTTGAATTTGTAATAGCATAATATATCCAACATTAAAAAAAAATTAGATTTTTTTTTACTCACGTTAATAAGCTTGAATAAAATTCTATTCACACGTACTTAATTTTTACTCAGCCTAAAAGGCTTGTAAAAAATAGTTCCAACATGCATAAACACACCTACAAGTAGATAGGCCGTCGGATCTAAATTTTGTTTGGCCAAATATGAGTGCATAAGATCACATACAGATATCGATAACTGTGATTGGCTCTGGCAACAGAGTGATCCATGGGGTTTAGAACCATGCAAAAACCTTAAGTGAATAATGTATATTGTGATCTTTCAGTTTTTAGATTCACATGTGCTCGCTTATGCTAGATTGCGCTTCAGCAGGACTAGTTGTGACGATGAATGATGTCACTTTGTCGAGATAATTTCAAACGTATTCCACCGAGTATGAAAGTATCGACTGTGACTGTGAGTAATTATCACTATAAATAAAATAATACTGTAATCATTTACATGTGAACTATTTAGACCCCTCTGACACGGCTATTACCGAAAAAGGAAGAACGAATTAACAGCGTTAACACTCCCATTAATTGCGTTGGAGGTTAGTTTATTTTATTTTATTGTGTCGATTATCCATTTAGGCTAGATCAAGTGGTGAGCAGATGAGCCGATTCTCCTGGGAGCCCCTCCATCTGTCCGGATCTGATATATATGGAAGAAACAATATCCTCTACTCCTTTCATCTTTTGCTAACGCAACTGCCCGTTCATTCCGGCTTCTAGGAATATGAGACAGTCTCACATCCTCGAAGTCATTTTGTAGCCTGAGGAAGGCTTCGATCTCTGTCGCAAATGCTGGCCAATCCATCGGATTGGTAGTCAAGTCCACCAAATCTGAACAGTCCGTCTCAAGCCGTACTAAAGTTATCCCCTTGTCTCTCATACATGTAGCTGCCCAAAGTAGTCCTTCCATCTCAGCATGCAAAGCTGAGAGACTCCTATTACATGCCCGTAAACCGTAGAGTTCCTGGCCCGTTTGATCCTTATAACTCCACCCTAGGCCACTTACACTGCCATTATTGATCCATGATGCATCAATTTGGCATGTAGGGATTTGGGGAAGCCAAGGGGGCACTGTCTCAGTCACTGTGGTTAGAGGGTCATCATGATCCTCATGCACTTCCTCCTTATCATTAGCCTTCCTCCAACATTCTGCCTCAAGGGATGCATGTTGGAGAGTATCAATGGGAGATTTTTCTTTCCCATTGAAGAGTTTTTCGTTTCTCGCCTTCCAAATATACCAGCAGATTCATGGGAAGGTGTCAAATTGTGGTCTCAAAGGAGCCACCTCTTTTCTCTTCCAAAATAGGAAGTTCATGTTTTGGTAAATGGATGTACTCGGGAAGTAACCCGGAATGGACAGATAGTCCGATAAAGCCCAGACCTCAAGAGCCGGTGGGCATTCAAAAAGTAGGTGATTAATCGACTCCACTGGGCCAGCGCATCTAGGACAACTCCTATCGGTGCCCAGGTGTTTATACATGAGCCTCTCTGTTGTTTCTACACATCCCGTGATAGCCTGCCATAAAAAATGTTTCATCTTGCTCGGGGTCTTTATCTTCCACACATGGCTTAGTAAACCCGTGAAGCTTGGTTCTACAACCCCTTTTGGTAAAAGGCTCGATTTAGTCAACTGAATTAGGTCATAACCAGTATTAACTGAATAAACTCCAGATTTTGTGTAGTTCCAAATATATCCACCCGGAGCCCGGGAGCGAGAGGGCTTCAGCCAAAGGATCAGAGGAATATCATCTGGATGAAAAAAATTCCGTAAAAGTTGTGTATCCCACTCCTTAGTATCATCCCTAATAAAGGACCGAACTACGAGTTGGGGAAGTCTGTATATAATATTGTCGGTGGGTCGAGGGGGGCGAGGGAATGCATCTGGAACCCAAGGATCACTCCAAACCCTCGTATCTCGACCCGTACCAATTGTTCTCCGTAAACCTGATATAAGTAGAGGTTTTGCTGCCATCATACTGCACCATCCGTATGATGGTGAGTATGTACGCCGTTCTTCCAATGGAGAAGTATTATTATAATACCTTCCTTTCTATACACGTGCTAGTAAGGAATTTGGATAATGAATTAGTCTCCATAATTGTTTTGCAAGCAGTGATATATTATAGTCATGGAAGTCACGAAAACCTAATCCCCCCAAATTTTTTGGGGTACAGACCTAATCCCATGCTATCCAATGCAACCCGCTGCTATCCTGCTTTGAGCTCCACCAAAAATTAGATGTTGTACTCCTTAGTTTATCAGTAATGCCTTTAGGTAGGAGGTAACACAACATCACAAAGGTCGGGACTGCTTGAGCCACCGCTTTGACTTGAACTTCTTTTCCTCCTTTGGAGAGGAGTCTCGATGACAAGTGTTGACTCGGCCATTGAACCGTCTTGTACAAAAGAGAACACTTTCATCTTCGAACCACCAATTTGTTCCGGTAATCCAAGGTACATCCCCATGCCGCCTTCGGTAGAGAAGCCTAATGCATCTTTTATATCTTGTTTCCGAGAATGATCCACTCTGTTTCCAAAGAACATCGATGATTTGGACGCATTTAATCGTTGTCCTGATGCCTTCCCATATAGGTCTAGAATGTCTAGGATCTCCCTGCATTGGCTTAAAACTGCTTTACAGAAGAAGAGACTATCATCAGCAAAAAGATGGTGGGATATCCGTGGACTCGCCCTGGCAACCCGAAGAACTTCAATCTTCTTTTCCGCTGCTGCTCCGTTTAGAAGCGAAGTTAAAGATGCTGTACACATGATGAAGCGGAAAGGAGAGAGAGGGTCTCCTTGTCTCAATCCTCTCTTAGGTAATATTTTCCCACGAGGTTGCCCATTAACTAAAATTTGGTATGTGACCGACGTAACACAACACATAATGAGTTCAACAAGTCTCTCATCAAAACCCATCTTTAGCATCAAGGCTGATAGAAAGTTCCATTCCACTCTGTCGTTGGAGGCTAGTTTATATGTGTGTCTGTTTACATGATATGTATGCAGGACATGTTAGAGATCCAACGGCTATAATGTTCTAGTGTGGATGACATTTATTTGTCCTTGTCAGCTTCTTTATAGTACATGCTTAATATATTATTATTTTATCAATACTATTAAAACATAATCAATTTTTATCGACTATGTTTTGGACTATAAAAAAAAGTGTTGCAGTCCAATAAAATAGATTCATTAGTTATTATCATATAATATTTTTAATCTAACAAATATCTATTAATACTGAACTATCTTATTTGATATACCAATATTTCTATATACGTGTACAAAATAAATTGATTTAATTAAATATAAATACATCTAAATTGTTGACAGTGACATTTTATATACACTACGCTTTTCTATAATATTAGCAATATAATTTAATTAACTTTCATATTATTTTATGCAATTATATTATATATCATACTTCATGTTTGGACGATCGGATATCCGTTGAGATACATATAGGCCATTTTGAATTTTGATTCTGTTTAATATCATATCATAGATTTTTCTTTGGTAAATTTGTAAGTACAAAATATTTTTGGATATAATATTTAGGATTTAGTTCAAATTTCTATCATATCCTAAAACTCAGTGTTTAAAAATTTGATCCAGAAATTGAATTGGAACTCTTACCGGGTCACGTGTTATTGGGTCGACCACATACAAACTTATAAGAAATGTTTTATGTTTTAAAAACATTTGGGGAAATACTTATTGTTTTTTTCATTCCACATACAAAACATATTATAATAATGTGACTGGAAATTCTAAAAAATAACTAAATGTTATGTATTTATTCAACCAGTGGTTCAACCGGTAGTCGAGTATCGGATTTAAGAAGTTAATATGGGTTTTAGATAATGATTTTTTTAAACCCAAACCGAAATATACATACCGGGTCACGGGGTTTACCGGTTCGACTGCGGATCTGAATCAGATTTTAAAACACACACAAAACCCATAAAAGAATTATATCTTTCGATTTTGAGTTGTATGAGTTTAGTTCAGATATATCTGAAGTTAAGTCCAAAATTAAAAGAATAACATAAAAAACATATACCTATTTAATAGAATTTGATATTGATGATACTTATTTAAAATTTCATATAATTAGTTTTAGATTTCATTTCAAAACAAAATTTAGAATTATATATTTGAAGTACATATTTATGTTTCAAATATTTATATTTCTGAAAATTTGGACATTTGAATTTTTTTAATAGTTTTCCGGGTTTTTGAGTTATTCTTTTGGGTTCGGCTAATAACACATGTTCTAATATGTTTTGTACCATACTACATGATCAGTTTTGGTATTTATCACATTTATAATCGGGTACAGATCGGATTTTTGGTTTAGTTTGAACTAAGAGTTACAATTTTATGTTAAAAAACTTTAAATAAAGAGAAAATGTGACTATATAACATTTTTCAATGAACAATTATCCAGCGTTTTGAAAGCGCAGATCAAAATCTAGTGTATTTGTTAAAATAAAATCAGAAAATCTATGTTCTTTTATAACGTTTCATGTTTCTTTTACACAAGTATTAAAATTTCTCATCGAGGAACCAAATAAACGTAAATCATTACAAGCAGGGCCGGCTTTGGACGTGTGCGAGCGGAATATTTGCACCGGGTCCAATATTTTTTTTTTCTTTTGTAGTTTAGGGGCTTATTTTTTTTTTTTTGAATATTTGTAAAATAGGACCCAGTTTACAAATTTATATATATAGACCTTGCATTTGATTAAAAAGATTTTGATTATGCATAGGGTCCAGAAAATTATTGAGCCTTGCAAGACTATGTAAATTTTCTATAATTTCAGAGTATGTTTTTTGTACGTTGTGATAGTTAAATAAAGATAGATCCATCACGGGATACATTAGGTGAAGAGAGGATCCATCTAAGAAAGGAAAAGGACATAAGAGAGAGAAAGTAAGAGAGCGAAAGTAGATCTAATCGGGCTCCGGCGAACGGCCGGCGCGTGAGCGTGCGTGCCGTCGCCGGAGCCTCATGTTTTTTTCAAGTTTGTTTGATTCGTGGTCCTCTTTTGCTTCTTTTCCCCTACCGCTTTGCCTGAGCCCTGGTTCGGTCCTTCTGTTGTCGCGACCTTCTGAAGTACATCGACACCAACGGTGGATTCTTTTCTGGTGTAAAAGTGTGGTCGGGTAGTGAGAGTGGCAGAGTGGAATCGATTTGCAGGTCAAGGTTTGTTCCCGGGAGAGAGAGGCTTCTAAAGCTCTGTCAACGCCGGTCTTTGTTCCCGGAAGGCGAAGGCTCCCTCAGATCCGCCGTTGCCGGTCTTGCTTCCGGGAGGTGAAGGCTTCTATTAGCTTGCCTCGCCGGCTTTTGTTGTTTCTTTCGGTTTCATGAGTTAGGGTTAGGGTTTGGGTCCGACTTTGGATCGGGGTTGGTTCTTGGTGTTTGGTTCCTGTGGATTGCGGCTTGCCTCAGAAGAATGAGACCTCGATGTGCTCGAGGTAGCTCTTCGTGGAGAAGATAAAGCGCAGTAGAGATGAGATGGTTTCTGTGGAGGCTTGGCGGTATTACGAGCTCCGGCGAGACGAGAGAGGTACTCCGGCGATGTCGCGAGGCGGCGGCGTTCTAGTCGAAGCAAATGTGACACGTGCCGTTTCAACGATGCAGATCCAACCACGTGTCTAGCTTCCTTGCATTGGCTTGCAACGAGTCATCGGTAGCGGTATGGGCCTTAGGCCCAGTTAGCTTGCTTTTGTTTATTGCCCGTTTGTGTTGGGCTTCCAATGTTTATGTATCGTGGGCTGCGGCCTTGTACTTGGTGGGCTTGGACCCGTTTAGTTAATGAATCATCAATCCTTGACAGAAAAAAAAAGAGAGGATCCATCTTTCTATTTTTGACGCTGCTAATTAACGTCGGCAGCGGTTCAGTAATCAGTGTCCATGTTTTCCTGGTCCAGTCATTGGCACAGAGCCGCGGCTAGCCAAACATTGTGAATTTTAATTTCCCCGCTCCGCACGTTTCTTACCATGTGTCGATCTTTAAGATCTCACGATTATTTTTTTGTTTTTGTTTACCATTGTAGTTTTCAAATGTCTTATTGTCATCTCAGTGCCACATTTATCAACAAAATACCCACTAAATGGTGCTTCACAGATAACGGCATACCCTTAATTTACATAACGGAGTGGGGTACCTTTTATTTATGGCGCCTATAAGTCTCAAATATATATATTTTTAATACCCCAATGATTCACCTTTTCTTAAAATATACCCCGATTCTCTGGTCCACAACCTTTTATTTATCTCATATCTATATTATTAAAGTTGAGTACATTTTAGAGATGTTTGGAAACAAATATATTATTTTAAATAAAAATTATTTGGAAATATGAATAATAATATTAAATTAATTGTATTTCCATATTTTAGTCAGCTTAGTCATTTTACTAATTATATTATTATTTTTTTTTTGTCGACAATATTACAGACTCATGTGGACTCTGTAAACCAAATGGGGTGCTCTGTATCCATATGAACGGTAAACGACGTCTGTTGCCTCACACCACGTACTAAGCTATCCGCCTTTTTGTTTTTCGTCCTTGGTATATGAATAATCTCCGAGCTATGAAAACTTCTCTTGAGACTTCTGATGTCTTCTAAGTGGGTTGCAAACGCCGGCCATTCTTCTGGTTCCGAAACCATCTTCACCAATTGAGAACAATCCGTTGCAAAAGTAACATTATACTGCCGTAAGTTCCTCATACATTCCATTGCCCATATCAGGGCCTCTACCTCCGTGTGTAATGGTGATTGACTTGTCCTTGTATTTCGAGCTCCTAATAATCCTTCAAATCCTTCTAAAGTACTATACCATCCCTGACCGGAAAAAGTATCTCCCA
>OVBX01005918.1:0-12441 GCA_900406325.1 Erucastrum elatum
ATATATATATATATATATATTTGAAATAAAAAGATATCAAAAGATATTGTGGTTATGTTTCCGGTTTATTAGGAAACAAAAATATATCATTCATGTTATATATGAACTATATTATTAGTAATAATAAATAATATTAACTGATTTTTAGGGATGGTCAATTAAGTCTATTTTAAAAAAAAAAATCACATATGAATCAATGTTGTGACTTCTGATTTAATATAATAGATTTAAAAGGTTTGTTTAAATGAAAAACTAAATATTCATTTATATTTTAAATAAACTCTAAGGACTAATTAACTGAAACAGTGAGATGATTCTTTAGTTGCTTAGATCTCATTCATGTTTGTATGGTCAATCAATTAAGATCAGATTCTCTTTTTGCTTTGTACATCGAAGTTATCCTTTAGATTTTACCAAAAAAACATGTTGAGCTCATCGATTTTACCAAAAAAAAACATGTTGAGCTCATTGCTGTTAACGTTTCGTGGGTCACCCCCGAGTACATGCATGTGAGTTCTTGTTAGTTCGAACCAAATTGGTTAATAGCTTTGATGTTGGTAAACATAGATCTGAAACCCGTATTGACGTATGTTTCACTATGTATAATTTATTAAATAATCAAATGTGGATTTGCTAACCAATCCGGTTTTATAGGAGTAGACTGTTATTTTAAGAATGATATATATTATTAAGCCATATTAATAATAATAAATAAATGATAACTAATTTCTAGTGACAGTCCATTTTTCAAAATATCACACATGAATCTAGGTTGTGACTTCTCTTTTAATATAATAGACTAGAGTTTGACCCGCCCTTCCAAAAGGCGGACAAAATTTTTTTTTTATCATCATCCTGTGTATTGATCTTTCTCGTTTGTTAAATTTCTGAGATTAGTTTAGTCAACAAATTTATTAATCAGTCTTTTTGTTCACCAATATGTTTAAATATAATGTTTGGTTTTCAGTTTTGGTTTTAGGTTGTTTTTCTTTTTGGATTTTGGTTTCAGTTTAATTATGGGTTTTCTTTTTTTGAGAGATATATAAACGTTCAGTTATTTATAAAATAACTTAATATATTTATACTTGTGTTTACCCGACCCGTATCTATGGATTAGTTTTTTTTTCAAAAATTTATTTACTGAAAATTAGAAATTTCAGACATGTATTTTTATTATTTTTTTTGTAGATAACTAAATTAAAATTAATAAATATAATTTGTTGAAAATAAGATAATTTATTTATAAAACCCGTCATTATTGTTTTACTTGTATTTTAAAATTGTAAATTATAGTAAAAATATTTTTAATTTTTACATTGGTCAAAATATATTTCATTCGACCCATATCATACTATATCCGATTATTTTTAATATTCAAATTTAAATATGTAATTATTTATTATTTTATTTATCTTACTTTACTATTTTATTTTAATATGTTGAACCATGTGGTAAAATTCATGAATGTATGTTCTTCTTTAATTTTATGATTTATAAAATATTTAATAAATGAATTAAGTTACTTTTGATTTATTAGTTGATGTATTAATTTAATTAAGAATATATATATATATATATATTATGGGAATATTATTTCTTATTCTATAATGAAATAATTAATATTCGTTAATAATTTATTTAATATTAATTACGAATTTTATCTTTTAAAAATAAATATTTAAAAGAATTTATGTTTACATCTTAAATAAAAAGATATTAAAAGATTTTTTTATAATAAAATCTTAGAAAAGTATACTTGACAATATCTTTTTATATCTTATTTTGAAAATATTATTAAGTTAGTTGTAAGAGAATAAATAGGAGGTTAAATAAATTCTATTTTACAAATATTGAAATATTATAGATATTTGTTAGATTAGAAAAACATTATATGATAATAACTAATGAAATTATTTTAGTTGGACTGTTGTGACTTTTTTGATAGTTCAAAACATAGTCGATAAAAAGTTCTACTGTTTTAATAGTATTGATGTGTTTTGTGGTTTTTGGCGGG
This sequence comes from Erucastrum elatum, assembly GCA_900406325.1. Lineage (NCBI taxonomy): Eukaryota > Viridiplantae > Streptophyta > Magnoliopsida > Brassicales > Brassicaceae > Erucastrum > Erucastrum elatum. The sequence continues at coordinate 2,015 of OVBX01005918.1, forward strand.
AAACACATTTTTGCGATTTTGGCAGGAAAACAAGATTTTTGGTTTAGGTGGAAAAACACGTTTTTGCGATATTGGTGAAAAAAATGTGTTTTGTGATTTTCTTGGTTTTCATGTGTGACAAAATAATATTATGTTTAGATTTGTAGTTTATGAAATGCATTAGGAGCATAATAGACATTATACCATTTTGAATGAACTATCTCCATTCAAATGATCAAACTTGGTTCAGCTGAATGAACTTTAAAATTTAGCTTAAATTTTTGAAAGTCATCCGAATGATCCTTCTGAATGAATTGCATTTTTAGTGCTTAAACAAACAAAACTCTCATCTTCATCCAAATGGCTCATTCATCTAAATGGCTCATTCAGATGGAGAAACAAACATGCCCGTAATCGATCTTACAACATGGGGTTGCTGCATTGTAGCATGGTTCCAGTTTATATTCATTTGATTTTCATTTTTTTTCTTTTTTTCGAGCAGATCACGTTTAAAAGAACATGGGCAAAAGATGCCTCTATGGCTCAAGGTAAAGTGTATCTTCTTCACGCTGTTTGTAGCTTTCTTTGTGCAGAGGGCTCAAATGGACGGAAATGTAAGTGATCTTACTTTATAATTTTTGTTTTCTACCCATATATTTTAAATATGATTCATCATATCTAAGTATTTCTTGATTTTTGATGTCTTTTCCTACGATAAATTTGGATGAAGGAAATGGAAGACTCAATGGAGACTCAAATGAGCAAGGATTATCCATCTGTCATGGATACACTTGTGCATGAGCGTGACCAGTTAGTGTTCCTAAATCCCTCTCTGAAATAGTAATGTTGGTACTGGCAAATATCGAGAAGGTACATGTCATATGCTTTAATTACTGAGTGTTGCAAGTGAGCTCAGTTCAGTTGTGGCAGTTGTTGGCAGCGGGCATATTAATGGAATCAAGAAGAACTGGAAGCAACCTATATCGGTTTGTTGTTGACAATGTCTTAATTAATTAAGGAGGTTATTTCGTTCTTGGATTGTGTTTTATTTCATAATTTCGTTGGAATTTGCAGATGAAAGATCTAACGGAGATACCGGAGTCAGTATTTACAGTGAAGAGGATAGTATCATCAGTGGGAATTGCATTTTGCAGGGATAGCTATTTTTTCGGTCATACGTCTTGCAAGAAGAAGGTGAAAGAGACTGTGATGGGGCAGAGTTTTTTATTTTATTTTTCTTTTTGTCAATTTGATGAAACCTTTTCATGAGGATTTAATAAAGTATTTTTTATTTTGAAGACTTTAGGATCCTCTTGTTTGCAGATGAATGAAATGGCACTGTACTCGAACCAACTAAAATGTCATGATTTGTATTAGACAAAGAACATCTCTTTATTGACCAAGTCTATAACCAAATCCGTACATACATCGCCGTCCTTATTATTTTTCACAAATACACCCAAACTCCCACATACTCAAAATTAGTACCCCTTTAACTATTTGCAACGGAACATTGCTTTCTAACCACTCCCGCTGACCCAGTCTTGACATTGATCCGACCCATTTTCTCCATCGACTTGGCAAACTCGGAGAAAAAACCCTCCACCGAACCCTTCAAGATCTGGTTTATTTTTGAGAGTGTTGTGGGGTTGGTGGTGAGAGCAGAGTCTGATTGAAACAGACCTCTACGCTTGAGAAGGAGCTGATAATAACTAAGATCAAACGTCTTACGGCTCCCTGGATCCATCTCCACGATAGTCGTGTTATCGTTGAGGCTAGGACATTTCCTAGATTTGAGATTGGCTGCGTATTCGCTGTCTAAGGCAGGATCTTGATCTCCACGACCCGTGAAATTGTAGAGACGGTTTGTGAAAGATGAGCAGTGAGATACGCCGATAGTGTGAGCCCCTGTTAAAAATACCACACATTTTCTAATAAAAATCTTGAAACGTAATGTTTTATCGTCAAAAATGTTTTACTAAAGTTATAACACTATAATACATCAAAAATTAATGGAAAGCGAAAACATGGGGAGAAAATCATGAAGAAATTTTGTTTATAATTTACATTTATTTTCAACATGGGGTTTGCTTTTTGAAAAATTCCTGGCTATTTGTTTAGCAATGTAGGATCCTCTCGTTTGCAGATAAATGAAAAGGCAGTGTACTCGTACCAACTAAAATGCCATGGTTCGTACAGTGTCTTTATTGACCAAGTATAAGAATATGTTGTGCTTCAAAAAAAAAGAGTGGGTTTAGACTATACCGGAGAGTAAGACAAGGTCCTTAAGATCAAGTCCTTGGTTTGCAAAGAGTGTCTGAAGATTGGTGAAGTTACTGGTCGGAGGAGGAATGTTGGCTAATGCCTCTGATGCGTTCGATATCCTCCCATCTCTTCTTCCAGTCGGTACACTCCAGTTTGGTCCTCCCTACAACGTACCAAAATTTATGATGAGAGATACTAAAATTAGTAGTTTACAATAATGGTATGTGAAAACATATAATGCTTACGGTGAAAACGATGGCGTCTCGAGATGCTAGCGCGATAATATCAGCGCAAGAGACGACTCCAGGACATTGAGCTTCAAGCACAGCTTTGACTGCCTCAATGAAGCCAAATCCTCTAACCGTTAGGTTAGGAGCTGCGTCCTTCTCCGCGTTTCCTGACGTCGAGTTTATAAGCACTGATCCATCGCATCCCTACATGTATATATATCCGCCGTTATATCCGTAACCAAACAGAATGTTTCACAATATAAGAGCAAACAAGTAGTTTACCCGAACAAAACAGTCGTGGAAATGCATCCTCAAGAGAGCAGCGGCAAGAGAAGGGGCATTAGAAATGTGGTTTGAAACAAAATCTTGAACAGTCTTTTCGGCACTAGGACAAGTATTGGCGTAGAAGTTCATTTGCAATTGAGCTTGGATGGGTCCGAACAATCCCACAAGAAACAGAGAGAGTGCAAGAGCAACAGTTGTCAAGAACCTCATCTTTATATTTGTTGTTTTCTGAGACTTTTTTTTGGGAGGAATATGTAATTCACGATCTGTGGTCTACTCAGACGTTCAAAATAGCTTATATAGAACATTTGCATGGTTGGTAGTGTGCCTGGGTCCATCTAAGCTAACTAACATGTGCTCTTACGAGTTGTCCTTTATTTTTATTTTCGGACTGATAATCAGCGGATTCAGCGCCATTCACAATATATTTTTGAAAGTTTCAAATCCATAAATATAAATATAAAAGGTCTCAATATAAAATGCTTTAGCTCTTATTATTGAGTTGATTTTATGTTTCGCTTCAATTCATATAAGTTCTTGAAAAATACTCGAATATTTATTTTTGGAAAATTGTCTGGACTCTTAAGTACTACTAATATGTTTGACAAAACCAAAAAAAAAAGAAGAGATATTACTGTTTTTGTGCGTGTGTGTGTGTGTGTGTGTTTACATGATTTTTGTTTTCGGGGTTTCCGTTTTCTGTTTCTCTTTATATATTTTTAAGAAAAGTTTGACACACTACTTATTTATTTATTAATTATAATATGAATAAGTTGTACTAAAAATTGGCATAAGATGATGTATTTTCATAACAACTTGGTCTTGTTTTAGGAAAACTGAGTGTATAACTCCTTTTCTTATTTCAGAATTTTTATTCGTGAACAAAATTAATATATTTTCACTGACTAACTATTAAAACGCCGAATTTCAAATCATCTAACTAACTATATCTATATATAGTGATAAAGTAAGGATTAGATGAGCTATAAAGAAGGTGAATGTTTGGTCCGTAAATGGAGCTATAGTAAGTTGCAAGTAACATGTAAACTCCGAGACAGACTTAAGTGATTGTATTGAGCCTTATACTGTCATAATCAACAACAACAAAAATATAATATTATTGAAATTATAGACATAGTTTTAAACTACTGACCCAAATAAGACAAACTTATTCGTGAATTTGAATATATAGTTTTGCTGTTATCACTTAATACTTCCTATGAATCAGTTGTTTCACTAATGAACAACTCGTTTCGTGATTTGGTAAAATAACAGTTCACGACCTAATCTATACTAATAAAATGAATCTTTTGAGGCTCCAGAAAACGTTCAGCTGAGAAAAATTTTCTGGAAAGAAATCATGTGGCACTATTATTAAAAAAACAGAAAATAAAAATAAGTAAATATATAAAAAATAAAAATACTCCAATAAATATCTATTTGAAAAATGTATAGTTTTACATTTAATGTATATTTTACATTTTTGGAATTATGTACAGAAATTGTAATCATATCCTATATAAATACTATCATATGATTCATATCACATATTGTGTAGCAAGAAGAAGTCGACAGGTAGTAGAATAGAAAGGTTTTCAAGAAGCAGTCACGAGATCTGTCTCCGCTTTACGAATTAATGATTACATGCTTGTGACATTACTTGAATTTTTTTAAATTGAGTCGATCAAGTAGTTCATTTTGCAACTAAGTGTTGACATGTAGTAGATTTTCACGATGTTTGATTTTCAAAGTTACTTCGATGTTGACAAGTTTGGTAATTCACCTCTTTTCAGGTCAGGATTCTCACTCCTTAAATCATCCAAAAGTGCTCAAGTTCTGCATGGTAAAGACTTGCGTTTGCCTAGACAATTATCTGTCTATCTATATTTAATTGTTTATGATTATCGTTTTATGGGTTCAGGTACGAAGCTGCTTCTCGCATGTGGTTAGTCCGGGATTATTGTGTTCGAGGTGATCTCAGTACATTATTTTTTTAAATGAATGTTAAATTATATTCACCAAAATATTTGTTTTACATCAAGTGCTTCATTGCAAAATGATCTCTCTCCTACTTTCCATCACATATCTTGACTTCCAAACCAGTAAGCTAGAATACCAGCAAACTCCCCTCTCAAGGTAGTTACTAGGCTCAACTTGTTCCTTATATTTTTATCAATGAACTTCGCCAAGGCTCGCGACGCAGTTGGTACTTCTCCATGCCTCCTCTTGTTCCGTTCTCTCCATATAACATGGATGGCACACTGAAATGCATATCTGATACAGTAGAGATTTTTCGCCCCCAGCCTCTGGTCAGAAACAATCGCCTGAAGTGCAGTCCAAGTTGTCGAATAGGAGCCTTGTAGGATCCCATGAAAAATTTCCTTCCAAATCTGTGAAGAGTAAGAGCATTTAAAAAATAAATGATCTTTTGTCTCAGTTGCGTTTTTGCAGAGCACACACGTCTCATCAACTCCAGTGCTCCACTCAGACACTCTGTCCATGGTGGATAATCTCTCCAACATCGCAATCCAAGCAATAAACGAGAATTTCGGAGTTGCCTTCTTAAACCAGACTCCCTTGGTCCACACACATAGTGGCTTCTCCTCTCGCAGTAAATTCCAGGTTTCTTTGGTGGAGAACTGATTTTTAAAACCAGTTCTACATCTCCAAAGATCCAAGTCCTCTCCCTTATCTTCTCGATTAAGCTTTTCTCTTACCATGCTTATTTCCTCCTCTATTTCTATAAGAATTGCAGTTCTGTGTCTTCTCCTCCTTCTTTGATTTAGAATAGCCTCTTCAACCGTGGCTTCTCTCCTGATACCTAGATCAATGATACCTCGCTCTCCCAATAAATCTGATAGTACTCCCTTCTCAGACCCGTTCTCGAACCAGAAGGAGATGTTCTTCCCATTACCAACCGCCTTTTTATGAAATGTTTTTGCAATGCTTTAGCTTCAAAATCTTCTTCCACATCCATGAGCCTTGTTGGCTCTTATTACTCAGCTTCCAAAAAGATTTTTTCTTCGTCAGGTTCTGCTTAACCCATTGACCCCATAATGAGTTTCCAGAGAGCATTCTCCAAATGAGCTTTAAACCGTAAACTTTATTCACCTCTTTCAGCGATCGTATGCCTAGTCCTCCTTCCTCCTTAGCCGTACATACAACGTTCCAAGCGACTTTAGCTCCTGTAGTTTTGAGCTCTGGACCGGACCAAAGAAAAGCTGAACAGAGTTGTTCTATTTCTTTGATACATTGTCCTGGAAGTCTATATGCAGAAGCCCAAAAGTTCACAATGCTCATTATCTCTGACCTGATCAGCTGCAGTCTACCTGCATAAGACAGTAACCGACTCGTCCAAGTGCTCTCTCAGTACATTATTACAGTACATATTGATTGTTAACTTTCTTATTGATGGTAGCTAACAGGTTCTCTGAAATTCACTTATTGTGACTGTAAGCTGCCAGAAGATTGAGTCTATGGTCGTGCCTATGATGTTGTCGTAACCTTGCTGTAATATTCTAAAAATTTCATACTGATTTCAAAGCAACAGAAGCCAAGTTTTAAGTGAGAAGTATTTATTTTATTTTTCATATAAAAGCAAATTTGAAACGTTAACTATTTCAGCGAATGTATAAAGTCATGCAGAGGAAGAGAGAGGAGAGCAAATGAAGCAGAACACTTGAAAGAAGCATGAAGATAGCGAGCAAAACACTCAAATACCATTCATGGCACTGTTATCATAAGGAAAAAGATCACTGAGGTAAGAGAGCGCTGGAATTTCATAAGAAGACGTGGATGCAAACAGTTTGCTAAGTGGCTGAGTCTCAGCACAATTGTGCTCCATGCTTATCTGAAAACAGAAACAGGCCCACTTAGAAGCATACTTTAAGAATTTTGACTTCACCTTCGTTATGATGTATGATCGGATCATGAGAATTAGCCATTGCCGTATATATTGTGTTTCGTCACAGGGTAAATTAATAAGTATTCTATTTCTTTCGAACTAAAATTTTTTAACAATGCAATGAGCAATTTCTGTTTTATGTTACAGCTAGAGAAGATGAGGATTTATGTAATTTCTGTAAGATATTGTGTGTTTAACACATTAAAGAATTTACAAGCATAAATTCTGTGTAAGACTTTGTTGAGTTCTTACAAGAAAAGGAAGTATTGCTTCTGTTATTGTCAAAAAATATTAAATTATCAAATAGTTATTTAGTATAATAATCATTATTTTGAGGTGTTTATTTTTCGTGGAGTGAAATTAAAAACTCAGTGGACTACCTTGGGCTTTTAAGGCTTGCTTTAAGGATACATATTTGTTTTTAAAGAATTGATAGCCTCTGGTCAGTACACATAGATTCGATACATAGGAATGAAGCTGGGAATGAGCTATAGCGCATGGTGTCTCACTATCTGCAAGATATTTGTTTGATAGATTATTTAGTTCTTTGTGAAAGTAAGAATTCATGTGTCCGTTGTGCCATTTAGTGGTGGATGCATGGTTGAAAACTCATCAAGTGTCGCAGTTTATCAAACGACAAGAAGCAATCTGAATATATGAGCTGATGTTTGACAAAAGATGGCATCACGGCAACATAATTAAAAATTGTTGATATGTTAGGGTCTTACTTGATGACTTATTGTTGGCTGAGGATCTTGCCTCTGTAGCGACAACCTATGCTGCTTCATGCATAAGGATCCTGTAAAAGTTTTCGTTGTACAAAACCAATGGTCATGCAAGTGGCAGATGAAGGCGTCTTCAAGCTGGGTCTGTTACCGCAGGCTCTGCATCCGGACAGTCGAGCGGAATGATTGTAAATTCCACCCTGGCAAAGCTTTTGACGAGACCTGTCGATTCAATACAGCTTCCTCATCGAAAAGATAAAACCAGACTAGATATACAAATATTTTCTACAGAAGTTTTAGCAACTCTACCGACCATATAACCAACCTAGATCTTATGCGGCAAATATATTTAGTCACAAACTTATAACAAAAATTGAATGCAGCTAGAAATCATTGTGTACGCTCAGCTAAAAAGGTGTTCAAAAACCAAATAGATGCAACTATGCAAGTCAGCTTCACGAGGTGGTCTTTACTTAGAATTTGTTTTTATATTTTCAAACTTAGAAAACAACTAAAAAGAGGATAGAATAATACAAACGAAGTTAGACAAAATTATCTAACCACTACATGAAATTCAGCATGATTGAAGAAACATACAAAAACTCATTATTTGGATTACGTATGAAAATCTATTCATCCGAGCATATTTAATTATTCTTGGTCTTTTAGGATTGTGGCATAAACCGATGTGTGCAAAAAAAATATGTAAAAATATTAGTAATTTAAATAGATTATGGAACAAATTTATTGAAAATCAAACAAACTCATTGTTTTCAACGTTTTATCACAGTAAGATCAACCATTAAAATAACAAGTGAATCTAAGAGTTTTTTCTCTCTCTTTTAATCATAATACTCACGTTAAGGAAAAATAATAATATACTGAGAAAAACACAACATATAATTTACATATAATCAAAATAAATGGTGAAAATATAACTAAATATAACAAAAAAAATAAGTAATGCACATTATAAAATTAACAAAAAAAACTCACGATTTAAATATGAGACTAAAAGTATTTTTGAAAATAGATGTAATTTTTTTAAAAAAGACAATAAAAATATAAAGAAATAAAAGTAAATGAATAAAAATCAAACAAAGATATCTAAAGATTTGTCCTACACACACTCGACCTAAGAGAATTAATTATTGGCAACAAGACAAATGTTAGAATATCTTAACATCAAACATTTAAAAAGAATGAGAAAGTAAAAATAACCAATAAAGAAAATAATAATTTATAGAATATATAACAAAATATTTCAAAATAAAAATGAAAAAATATACAAATTATCTACCGCGAAGCACATACCAAATCTCTAGAAATATTACACTATCATAACATTTAGACTTATTTAAATTACAACAGAAACATAAATTATAAGTAAATATGCTATATAAAAAATTAAAAAATTACATTAAACATATACAGTAATATGATTATTTGATATAAAAGCAAGAAATTTAGAATAAATATGTATACAAAATAAAAAATAATAAACAATAAGTAAATATTCAATATAAGAAAAAAAATAAACATCGTGAAAATCTAATTCTCAAATGAGAAAATAAGCAAGTTTACTTCTAAAATAATAGAATAGATAAAAATTAATATTTTACAGGAACACAAGAACAATCAAATTATAGTATGTGGTGTATTTTCTGAGTGAAACTTTGTAACTGAGAAGCTAAAATCTTAATGTGTCTAAGAACATTTGGAAAACACCATAACATATTGGGCACATATATTTTCTTCATTTTAAAGGTACATATTTGAAAAAAAATATTGGATCATAACTATACCTTAATAAAATATATGTATTATCTTATAAATTAAATACATAATATTTGCAGTAAACAAATACTCTCATGTAAAGATTTCATGATTATGCATATAATTAGACTTTAATTTATTTTGAAAATTTCAATTATGGTGACATTATAATAAAATTAAAATAAGTTCAAGAAATAGTTTATGTCCTAAAATACCATGAAATATGTTTTGAATTTATAAAATAACGTAAAACGCATATTAACAACCAAACCATATATTTAAATTATATATCAATATACCTAAATAATATTAGAAAAGATAGTGCCGGAAAACCCGTAGTCTACAACTAAGAACCGCAGCGAACAAATTACTAACGGGCAAGAGAGCATTCCACGATTATTATTGATATTTCATTATAATTATTTAAGGTAACCATATATAATAGGTTTGGTACCGATATCAATTTTATATGCGAACTAGATGATAATCCGCGCTCTGCGCGGGATGAGTTCTTTAAAATATGTTGTATTTAAATATACAGTTAAAACGTATTTTGTTATCAAGATTTTTTTTACATTTGATTTGGGATGGACATTTGGATACTATTTGGTTTGGTTTGGTTTGATTCAGTTATGTTCCGATTTTTTGTGAGTTTGATCTGGTTCGGATCTGCGGGTTCAGTTTGAGTTTGGATTCAAATAACTCATTTAATTTTTTAAAAATAAAATAAAATTCATATATACTTTCAATTTCTCAAAATATAAAAATAAAAATTATTTATTTACATATAAATGTGTAGAACGAAAGCCAAAATACTTAAACTTGACATAAAAATTGGTTTAGCTTCAATATTTAGATAAAAAATCAATATATATTTGAAGTATTAGTATTTTGAGTACCATTTAAATATTTTAAACATGTATTTTAACTGTTTGTATATATTTCCAAGTAGTTTGGACAACTTAATAACATCTTATATAATTTTTATATTCTTTTAGATATTAAATTTATAAAATAATTAATATATTGAAGTATATAAATATGGTTTGGATCTATTCGATATCCGAAATATTTCATTTCGGATAGGGTTCCGTTCTAAAAAATAACATCTTAATAACATTACATTTTTCGTAATTTATAGACTTTCAAAAAAAATCAAAATATAACATACATGAAAAAAACTATTTTTAGTATATGTTTAATGTGATTTTTTTAATAATATAAAATTAAACAAAATTTTGAGGATACAATTTTTTTATCAAA
>OVBX01005919.1:0-12795 GCA_900406325.1 Erucastrum elatum
AAACCAAGAAGAGATAGATACTTACCATCCCCAGAAGGACCAATCAGGAAAAGGAATGTCCAAATGAGCTTCATTGGTGCAATACCGAAAAAGCGGAGCTGGGAAAGAAGACTGAGGCTCGGTCCGGTTGATGATGGGTTTATCCATGCAATCAAACATCATGTCAACATCAGGAACCATCCCAGGATACTTGTTGAGAAGCTGCAGAAACCCCCAAACGGTGAACATCATTCTGCTCTGCACACACGCGTAGTAGAGATCAACGTATAGCTTCCCAGAGAGTATCACCACTCTAAAGGCAGCGTTCTCTTTCGCCTTCTCCACGTGCTCTTTAGTCACCCCTGTCTCTCCCCATGGCTCTAAGTCCCGTTGAATCCATCTGGCTTTTCACCAAATCAAATGGCATCAATGGGTTTGGTTTACTCCAAATAAAGAAAAGTTTGATACTTTTTAACTTCTTTCAAAAAACCCACATCAATGGTTAACTCCAAATTAAGAAAGTTTGATACTTTCTGATTTGTTTCGAAAAAATCCATTTCAATTCCACAAACCTGAAAACGTCTGGGCATTGTGGTTGCTGGGTTTTACGACCCGACCCAGATTCCGACAGGAGACTCTTTGGTTGGATAAGAGGTTTGTAAGGGCAAGAGAAGTAGGAGCATTGGAGGATCCGGTAAGCCTGAGAGCGTCTCGAGGCTTCGCTGAAAGATTTGCGCGGGAAAATGTGCCACGGCGTGGGTTCCAAGTTATGTCCGGCGAGAGTTTTTGTCTGAGCAATAAAGTCGTCCACCTGTTCGACGTAATTAATCAATGAGACATAATAAAATTTCGTAAAATTCACGTGTTTGCAGAGAACAACAAACAATTGTAATTCAGCTCCANTGAAAAAACCCACATCAATGGTTAACTCCAAATTAAGAAAGTTTGATACTTTCTGATTTGTTTCAAAAAAACCCATTTCAATTCCACAAACCTGAAAACGTCTGGGCATTGTGGTTGCTGGGTTTCACGACCCGACCCAGATGCCGACAGGAGACTCTTTGGTTGGATAAGAGGTTTGTAAGGGCAAGAGAAGTAGGAGCATTGGAGGATCCGGTAAGCCTGAGAGCGTCTCGAGGCTTCGCTGAAAGATTTGCGCGGGAAAATGTGCCACGGCGTGGGTTCCAAGTTATGTCCGGCGAGAGTTTTTGTCTGAGCAATAAAGTCGTCCACCTGTTCGACGTAATTATCCAAATAAAATTTCGTAAAATTCACGTGTTTGCAGAGAACAACAAACAATTGTAATTCAGCTCCANGAGGATCCGGTAAGCCTGAGAGCGTCTCGAGGCTTCGCTGAAAGATTTGCGCGGGAAAATGTGCCACGGCGTGGGTTCCAAGTTATGTCCGGCGAGAGTTTTTGTCTGAGCAATAAAGTCGTCCACCTGTTCGACGTAATTATCCAAATAAAATTTCGTAAAATTCACGTGTTTGCAGAGAACAACAAACAATTGTAATTCAGCTCCAGTCAGATCCATCAATCACGGAGAAAACAGTTAGGAAAAAAAAGAGATACCTTATAGAGAAGAAGAGCGGTGAAGGAGAAGAAGGAGAGAGCAAGAAGGCATAGAAGGAGATAAGAAGGTGATCGTGGTGAGGTTTTCTGAGGGAGGCGAAGACGAAGACCCATTGCTTATTTCTTCTTCTTCTTCTGCAAAACTTTTCGTTTTCTACTTTCCTTAAGATGAGCCTTGGAAATTGTCAGTGCCCCGCTAGATTAGGAGCTAACTTTTTATTTTTACTAATACATTTCTATTTTAACTCTACTGGATATATATACCTTCGTAGAATTCATATCCAATTTTATAATATTTTTTTGAACTTTACAAATATTTAAGAAGTTATTATAAATTGCAAGAGAATTATGATTATTTTAAGAATATATGTGAAATCTGGTTTTGTAAAAATATTTAACGAACATGTCACATAATTGCATTAGTTTGTGTCTAAATCATAAAGCAAAGTTGTGTTCGTAGAAAGGAGAGATGGTTGGCATCTCCTCTAGTCCTCTGACAGAGACGGGATTGCCTGAACACATCCGGTTAAGGCTCTCCACCCTCGGGTGGATCTAAAAAAAACATAAAGCAACAGCTGAATGCGTTTGAACTGGTAAAAGAGCTGGGCCTAGCGGTGGAGAGATAAGGCTTGATTACGTGGCGGACGGTGATAGTGTCGCGGTGGAGATTGTGTCAACCGAAGAGATCGCTACAGCCGTTAGATTTTTAATCGATGGTTGATATTATCAGGAAATAAGGTTTGAAAAATGTCAGTAATGGCAAGAAAAGCTCTTGGTGATGGTGGATCGTCTATGGTAGCTACGAGAGATTTTATCGGACTTTCTTGGGGATCACTTTGATTATCCTAATAAATGATATCATCTTATCGAATTAAAAACAAAAGTTTGGTTGACAAGTGGACATTTAAAAACATTTAATCACAAGAGATCCACATGAAAAACACACACATTGTACCTGTCACACACGGCTCTTGAACAAAACCAAATGGTGTGACATGTAATAAGCTTATGTACACCACTTGAACAAAACAAATCTCCAACACAAGAAGATGGTGAAAGAAACAGAGCTAATCTTCATCCCAGTTCCTTCAACAGGCCACCTCCTCGTGAACATCGAGTTCGCCAAGCGTCTCATCAGCTTCGACAATCGGATCAACACCATCACCATCCTCCAATTACACGCACCAACCAGCCCGAACGCGTCCGTTTTCGCCAGATCCCTCGTAGCTTCACAGCCCCAGATCCGCCTCCACGACCTCCCCGTTCTCGACGATCCTCCGCCGTTGGATCTCTTCTACAGAGCTCCCGAAGCGTACATAGTCCAGCTCGTCAAGAGAACCACTCCTCTGATAAAAGAAGCTGTCTCCAGCATCGTTAAATCTCGTCGCGTCTCCGGTTTGGTTCTTGATTTCTTCTGTAACACGTTGATAAACGATGTCGGCAAGGAGCTTAACATCCCTTCGTACATATTCCTCACGTGTAACGCTAGATACTTGAGTATGATGAAGTATCTCCCCGATCGGCATCGGAGAGTCGGGTCGAAGCTCGATTGGAGCTCCGGAGACGAGGAGTTAGCGATTCCTGGATTCGTTAACCCTGTTCCAACGAAGTTTCTGCCGTCTGGTTTGTTCAATGAAGAAGCTTACGAGGCTTACGTGGACCTATCGCCGAGTTTCGGTGATGCCAAGGGTATTTTGGTAAATTCGGTGGAGGAGATTGAGCCGTATACGTTTGAGTATTTCTCTCGGCAGGAGGATTATTATCCTCCGGTTTACCCGGTCGGACCGATTCTCAGCTTGAAGGATCGTGCAAGTCCTAACGAGGAGGAAGCGGCCCGGATTGTGAGATGGCTTGAGGATCAGCCGGAGTGTTCAGTGGTGTTTCTCTGTTTTGGGAGCAGAGGAAGCGTTGATGAGCTGCAGGTGAAGGAGATAGCTCAAGCGCTTGAAGTCGCTGGCTGCAGATTTTTATGGTCGATTCGGACAGATCCGGTTGAGACGTCTGATCCGACAGATGTGTTGCCGGAGGGTTTCATGGGCCGTGTGGCGGGTAAGGGGTTAGTGTGTGGTTGGGCCCCACAGGTGGAAGTGCTGGAACACAAGGCGATAGGAGGGTTTGTGTCTCACTGTGGTTGGAACTCCACGCTTGAGAGCTTGTGGTTCGGTGTTCCGGTTGCCACGTGGCCCATGTACGCTGAGCAGCAGCTGAATGCCTTCACGTTGGTGAAGGAGTTGGGGTTAGCTGTAGATCTGCGGATGGATTACGTGTCTGGTCGTGGAGGTTTAGTGACTTGTGACGAGATCGCAAGAGCCGTGAGATCTTTGATGGAAGGTGGGGAGGGGAAGAGGGTGAAGGTGAAGGAGATGTCTGATGCGGCGAGGAAGGCTATTATGGATGGCGGATCGTCCTCTTTGGCCACGGCTCGATTCATTGATGAATTGGTGGAGGATGGTTCAGGCTAATGCAAATGCAATTCAACATGCTTAGCTTATTTATCTCTGATCCTTGTTCTGTTTCACCAGTTGAGAAATCTATTTGTAAAACGAAAATTATGGCAGTGTCTAATAAGTATTTGGTATAAATTCAGATCGGTTCGAACTAGTCAATAATAGCATAGAAGTGTGGATGTAACTTACTTGGTCGTGATCTTGAAGAGACGTAAACGTATTAGATAATGCAGCGGCCATGTGAATGTGTGATCCATCCTCGCCTGTAACATTGAGGATAATATGAGCAGTGCAATAAGGCCAAAGTCTATAGGAGTCCGTGATATTAAATCCTAGCACTCATGTTTCCAAAACTATGAATAAAAATATAATTAGAAACAAATTGAATTTCACCTGCAGACAGATAAAGCCTTTCTCATGTCACCTGACACAGCCGCAACTTTCTGGTAATGCAAATAAAAAGGAACATCAAAAATTAATGCAACATATGGAAGACCTGTTAGAACAGAGCTTAAAAATTAGTGAGAACATATACAGACACAACATAGCTCCAAGGCGTTACAGATTTCCAGTCTCAAACAAGACATCTTATCCGACAGTTGGAAGGAATTACCCGTAGCCTCTCCTCTAGTATCCTAAGGATCTGATCTTTAGGTAAAGGAAAGTGAAGAAACAACAAGTCAGGGGGAAAATTAAACTCTTATTGTTCAGATTTGAGAATCTCTGTGCAAAGAGAAGAACGTTCAAAATTTACAAAGTCAACAGATTCAATTCTCACTGTTAAGGGAGTTCAATATTGGAAGGAAACAATCTGCAAGGTCAATTGCAATTTCATATGAGGAGCAGAGGATAAATGAATTGAATCATAGCTACAAGCGCAGTACGCCGGTACCTATATGTTGTAACTTGTAAGCATGAAAGATCATGCAGGACTCCTAGGTCCTTTGTCATCAAGAAACCCATCTCAGCTGCAACTATTAACCTGAAAAGGAATGGACACTTGTTCTTGAGAAAACAAAGCTCTGGAGATGTTGTAGAGGTGAGGAGTAGCAGTTATCTTTCTTCAAAGGCTCAATTTCAAATATTTCGAAACAACGTAAGCATCAAATATATATTCAACTTGAAATCAAAAACTTTGAGGTCTATTGTTATACCTTGCTGAAAATATTTATTGCTTTCATCAGTGAGGTGCAAATTGGCCTGATCAAATTCACAGGTAATCAATCTTTGACATATACTAACAACATCAAATGCTATAGTATAATAATAACTACCAAATTGCTTTCGGGTAGAGCCTAAGCAATCAGATAAGTCTTCAATGCCAAATTGGCTGTATACAAGTTTTCTTCCTGCAAATAGATATCCAGTGAGAATTGTTATTCATTCGATTCAACTCGGTCTAACAGTTACGTCGGATCTATTCATCAGGCAATGATCTAAAGCATTCGAATGATATTTTCCTCTGAAATCTTACACGTCCGTATCCAAATTTCACCTCCTCTGACGCTCTGTGATCGGAAACAGCAATCCGTCGATGAGATCTCCAAGACCGAATTTCCAGAGAGGAGATCTGACTTCCACCGACTCGGTCACTAGCTCGGATCTCGGTTTTATCTTGCGGTTGACTCAAGGCTCTAGGATTTCTCAGATCCGGTGGTTACGATGTGGTTGAGAGAAGACAAACTCGCCCCCGGTGATGTTAGGCATTCAATTTGAGAGTTTTTTTTTTAAATATCCCTTTCGCCTCCCGCCTTATATTCTGATTCCGTTTTTGAAACACCCAGCTTTGCGGGCTTTTTATTTGAGCCGAATTGTGTATCACATGTGTAAGCCCATATATTTGTAATTCTCGTTCGGCCCATTTTAGGGTCAAATACAACAGTCCATACAAACTTCAGTTTCCAATAGAATGGCATGAATGATTTACAAACTTGAACGATTGTTCTTTTGCTAGTGCTGAAATCATAAGGAATCCACCTAGGGTTCCAATTTCAAACTTGGCAAAGTTGCAAGCAAAATTAAATAATTCACTTGATATTTATTTACTCGAATGCCATGAAAATGCAATAACCCCATTAAAAACCTACATGTATTTCTAACTAATGTTAAGTTTTGTGGGGTTTCAAACTTATGGAAACTCTAGTTTTATATTCAGGTTCTTCAGTCTATATTAATAGATAATCTCATCCATAACAGATGTAACGAAGTTTATAAAACATCATATCATGTAACAAGGTTAAAAAGAAGGTTAAATAAAATAGCATATCCCTTTTTAGTTTCTAAGCTAAATGGATGATTTAATGTTTTTTTTTCTATAAAAACCTTATAAAGTTTGACAAAAAACCCTTATAGATTAGGTATTTTATGAATTGCCGTTTACATATCTAAATTAAGAAAGAGCGTGAGGATATTATAGTAACTGTCGAAACTAGAATTTTGTTTTTTTCTATGTCGGTAGGAACTGTACTTATATCAAAAAAATGTTTTATATTATATTCTTTTACCTTTCATATAAGTCCAAATTTTATTGAATTTGGCAGACTTGTACGTTATATACCAGACAAAGATATTTTCAAAATATTTTTATAGCAACTTTGTTATACTAATAAAAATCCAAATCAAAGTTATGAGCTAAATCCAATTTATAATCTTAATATCTTAAATAAATAAAACTTGTGTTTTTTTTTAATTTCAGTTACATTCTGATATACTCTAGCACTTTAGTAGATTCACATATTACCAGACGAAAACAAAATTTGATCGATTTAGTTAGATGTGTATAAATTGTATATGATGCTTCAAGATTTCTTATTTCTTCACGATTTCAACACCTTTGTCTAAATTTACTTGATGTTAAGTTGTTCAATAAGACGAGGTGGGAATCGGACAAAGACTCTAAGTGGTTTGAGATATTTTATTTCTATCTCCGTCGTACAGTTTTCTCTGAAAAGCTCAGAAAAGGAATATGTCCACAGAAATGAAGAAAGAGACATTAGCTTTAGTGAAAATGTGTTGAAAGAAGCATCGTATACAATTTCTACAAAAGATATCTTAGATTAGAGACATGAGTGTGGCTTTTGCCGCGTCGATGCTTCTGCCAGTCTCTCTCTAGTCTAGGTCTCCCTTTCAACGATTTGTGAACATTTTGGCCATAGCATCGTATCAAGAGCCATTACGTAAACCTATAGTATTATTTCTAATAGGGAAAATTGGCTAAAATACCGCAAAAAGAGTCTCTAATTAGAGCTTTAACTATGATTCGATATTAATAATTTTGTACCGAAAATAACCCTATCGAAGCTATGGAAGTAGTTTGGGTGACTCTGACACGTCCCTCTGCGTATGTCGGAAAAATCCTCCTAAGACAAGCTACCTGTTGGTTGCGATGAGTGAGACTATATCATTTCGAATTTAAAAAACCATACTTTGTGTAATACATCTCGTCGATTGCAAAAAGTCACCTAACAATGTCCTCCCGTCAGAATTTTTTTCGAACCTTAACCATTTTTTTAATACACCAAAGATTACTCCCTCGATTTACTCTTTTTTTAGATTCGTCGATTAACAAAATTTCAAAACTAATTTAAGATGTCAGCTTTGGATTTATCTCGGAGCACTTCCGCCGCCGGTGAAGAGCCGTTGGAGGAAATGGTTAATTCATACCACCGAGCGAAGAAGACACAATCAATTATAGATGCTCTTGAACCCGAAAAACTTGATTTCTTGAGGAATTCAATATCTCGAAAAGTGCTTGCGCTTGACGAGAACCCACCATTCTCCGGCGCGGTTGGACACTTCATACTTCTCAGGCGGTTGAAGACAAATAAGAAATATGAAATCTGGATCCTTTTTAGAGGTTTTCCAATCATATTTCCGTTAAGGGAGTTTGCTAATGTTACCGGGTTCAATTGTGGTCAGATCCCGGCAGCGAATCGAAGTAAGAGAAAGAATCCTCTAAAAGAGAAACTCTACTGGACTGAGTTGTTTTGTTCGTCGTAGTCTTGCTCAATTGAAATGGTAGTTGACATGTTGAAGAACATGAAGGTGAAAGACAGAGCAACTAGGATCATCCTCGAAACAAATTTTTATTTCTGTTACAATTTATATTTGACGGATATCATGCATATTAACAGTTAAGTTTATATTTTAACTGACTCCTATATATCATTAGATCGAAAAGAACCAAATATTTAATTCGAATTCAAAACATTAAATCCATATCAGTTGTGATGAACAATATCAGATAACACAAATTAAGTTTTCGATCTAAAGTGAGCTATTGTTCTGAGGGATACGAACTTAGCGTCTTAGACACAATTCAGGTTCTTTATGTGCTACATTATTTGTTGACTGCTAACGTTCCTCTTACCCCTTATATTCACAACTAAATCAACTACAACAGCACTTTATTTAATTAAAAAAAAACACAAGCCTTGTAAAATCAATGTAAATGCAACATATGTCAGTAACACATAATTAAAGATATAGCAGTTACAATTTAATATTATTTATGCATAGTTTATGTGATTTAAATTGCTTGGTGTGTGAGGAGAGGCTTCTCTTTCTCTTGTGAATTATTACCCGCTTGGTTACTTCCGTCTTCTCCATCTTGTTTGCCACTTGGAATATTGCAATTGAGATTCACAGCTCCTGGCTCAGTAGAGAGTACTTGCCCGACACAGAGAATATTATTGGTATTACCTGTTACACTTCCTGTTAGCAACATTCACAATTTTAGCAACTAAGGAAAAATTTACACTCTACATTTGTTCTTAGCACCTACCCAATCTTACACTCTACATTTGTTCTAACACTTATCATTATTATTATCGGGTATTTTTGGCTTTAGCAATCACACATAATATTAGCACATAACATACATATTACCGGTTAACATATATATTTGATTCATACGCATCATACAAAAAAATTAAATGTTGTATCAGCAGAGTATTTCACCAATAAAATTATCTTCACAGTACGTGTTCTTTATCATGTTCTTCTTCATTTTTTTTCCCAGCTGCAAACTCTCTAAATTCTTTGTATTTGTTTATATGAAGAAGTACTCATATATAATTTAAATTCTCCTTTCTCAATGCTATATCGATCATATCAACTACACAACTAACCGAGAAAACGAACGGTCCAGATTTGATAGGCTGGAAACCTACTCTGACACATGCGACATAGTAGCTGCTGGTGTATCTGTAGGTGTCAGACTCACCTGACGCATGCGCCGAACATCTTCTCGGTGGAAATGTTATTACGGTATGAGTTTCAACCAAATTGTAAGCTTTGGATTCATTATGTCTAATCATGGACAAGTGTTTAAAATGAGCATCTATTAGGTATATTTGGCTAATTGTTCCTTTCTACTATTGGAAACAACTAAGCAGTGATTTTATAACACATTTACACCACAGGATCGTGTGATATGAATCCTTTCATCACTTCTTATTGTTGATTCAATACCAAGAGACAATATAGATACGGAGACTTGGGAGAGAAGACTTGGAAGATTGGAATAATTATTTTTATTGTAAGTTTAGATCCATAGTCCATAGTTAATCACATTTACATGTTTTTTAAGAGTTCTAATATCAAGATTTTCTGAGTTTATTATAAGTAAAAGAAATTTCTACAACATTAAACAAGATATGGATTGGAAACACGAGTTTAAACCCTCACTTCTTTCGCATGACTTATTGCCAGGCTGTTATTTTCACACTCCTGGTTGATTTTTAATTGTTTTTGTTCTTTCAGAGTTGATATGTCACGTAATGACACGTGTAATTGTAAATTATTTTCCATTTTTAAATAACTCTTACTTTTGGGTCTCTCCGATACTCCTACGATATATTTGTTGACTATTCTACGTAAACTCTTCACATGCTCTTTTTAGAAAAAAAAATAGTTTTTTTTTGAAAGAGTATATTTTCATAGTTGATAAAATCTTGTTGGCTATTGTATAAAATAGCAACTGGCCTTCTACACTAAATCATCTGCCTCCTGCTCCACTTCTCTCTCGAGTTTTTTTTTTGTTTGTTTCCTTCCAACAAAAACACATTGATAGAGTGCGTGAGTAAGGATAAAGTAGCATACTTTATCAAAATGGGCATGAAAGTAGCAACAATCTCAACTTCCCATCAATGGCTGACTCATCATTCCTCTTCCCTTTCTCAAACCCTAGCTTCCTCCGCCCTCTCTTCTCCTTCACGACGACTCAGCATCGTAAACACCGGACGCTCTCTGTCCTGTGAGCTCTGGGAATCATCGAGACACACCAAAACTCACTTGCTTCCCAGAGCTTTTAGCGCAAACGTGGACCCCTCCTACTCCGAGGAGTTTTCAAAAAATATGCAAGAGCTTTCCCTCAAGTTCCAAGTCTCCAACGAAGAGGACAACGACATCTTTGGAAGTCATGACTTTAGTATAATGGACACAACGGAACCACCATGGCATGGGACGGTCCAAATGTCAACCATCGAGAGGAGAGCAAACAGCGTGGAACTTCCTCTCTCGCTTCGTATCATAAAGAGAAAGCTAAAGATGGAAGAAGTAGTTATCAAACAAGTCGGTGAATCGTCAGCTGTGAAGAGAGCCTTCTCGTCTATGGTGTTTATGATCCGTGAACTCCAGAGCTTCACGCTACTACACATGAGAGAGCTTCTTCTCTTCCAAGATCTCCAAGGTGTCCTCCTTCGCGTGAGGAAAGAGATGCATGCATCGTTCGTTTGGTTGTTCCAACAAGTTTTCTCCGCCACTCCTACGTTGATGGTCTCTGTTATGATCCTCTTAGCCAACTTCACGGTTTACTCTATCGGCACAAACTCCGCCTTAGCCGCCGCAACGCCTCATCCTTTAACAGCCACCTTATCTTTCACCTTCGACACGGCGGAGATAAGTGAAACTTCCGAGAAACTCGACTCCTCGGTGCTCGAGACATTTTCTGTTTCTTCTCCCACCGGCGGCGGCAGCGGTGGGAACAACATTCCGCCGGTAAAAAGCGGAACAGACGGCGATGGTTCTGACAAGTTCAGAACATTATCTCAGTTTTCATCATCATCATCTCTTGACGACGCCACAAGTGCGGATTCAGACGTATCTGTGTCGGGACAAGAAGAGATTAGACTGTGGAACTCGATATTGGAGGAGTCTGAGAGAATGGAAGCGTTGGATCACGAGACGATGAAGCAGATGGTGTCGCCTGTGGAGGCACGAGTAGAAGCTGAAGAGTCAATGGATTACTTCAAGACAGAGCTTATCTACCAAACGGGGTTGTCTCAGCAGCCTGATAACGTTCTCCTTCTCGCTAATTACGCTCAGTTTCTCTACTTGATCATCCATGACTACGACAGGTAATTAACATTTAACCATCACATTATATATGAACATGCAATTTAAAGTATATATTTATATATTATTGATTTTGTTCTTGATTAGTTCAAGATTAGAGTGTGTAGATGTGGTTTGAACTCTTGCATATATGCATGTCTTGGGGTTTACAGGCTGCAGGTTGATACTGATAGTTACAAGTAGACGTAGGGGTCATGGATGATATATATTTGGGGGGGGGGGGGGGGGGGGTNGTATGCTAGCTAACAAATTGTCATATCAGTCACCAGTAGAAACAATGGGATAGGCTTAAAAAGGAGATATATATGTATCAGTATGCTAGGCTTAAAAATGGAAGACAACTAGTAGATAGGAAAATCCACATCTCCATTTCCAGAATAAAATAGGGAATAAAATAATGCCACTCTTGTGTTCTTTCCCAAAGATTTTGTCTTCTATGTTTAGGGTTCCCAACAAATAAAAGATTTTAAAAATTTGGTATATATGGTGGACTTACTTCTCCTCCAAGAACCAAATACTATAAAGTAAAAACTGATTTTGTTAATAAGTGTTTGTCACACAAATTGTTCATTATATCACTCTTACATTATTCATTCATTCACTGCAAGTAGCCAATTGTGTTCTGCATCCCTTTAAATGTGCATTTGCTTACACATAGGTGGAAAACTATTTAAAACCTATAGACATTTTGATGTAAAAGGTCACCAAAAAAGTACTCTGACATTTTACCCATGACCCATAATTCAATAGCGATTTCATTTGCCGACAACTTTAATTTGATGCACCTATCACGTTTTGTAATAACCAAAACCCAGTTCACATACGTTCTCACTTANCAAGAGAGCGGCAATAGCAGAGCCAGCAGACGCGGAGGCGCTGAATAAATACGCGACGTTTCTGTGGAAAGCAAGGAACGATATTTGGAGAGCAGAGGAAACATTCTTGGAATCGATCTCTGCTGATCCAACAAACTCATTTTACTCTGCTAACTACGCACATTTCCTTTGGAACACCGGTGGCGATGACACGTGTTTCCCTCTAGATGCTCCACCGCAACAGAACACAACCTAATATAAAGAGCCACAACAATTGTCTAAATGTACGGTGTGCTTCTTTTTTACAAAACTCATGTCATGTGGCAACTCTGTTCGGAGTAATCCACACCGTCACGGACTTGTCCTTTTACGTGGACGACCATGCCTCTTGTCAGTTTCTCACCTNTTCTCACCTGTTTACGCACTGAGACTATATAATTCTTTTTTTTAATGTTTTAACACATTTGGAGAGTGCAGCGGTCACTTCAGAACAAACCCCAAAATCTTTTGAGGTAAACAGATCAGAAAGCTTAAATATACTAAAGAGTCTTTAACAACCATTCACTTCAGTGCACCTGTTCGTTTCATAATCACCGGATCCAGCGTCAGCGGCATAAAAATGTAC
>OVBX01005920.1:0-12439 GCA_900406325.1 Erucastrum elatum
AAAATAATTGTTGGACATAACCTTTATTAACTGGTCATGATCCAAAATTAATAGTACTGATATTAAATTTTATATCTAATATTGGAATTACATTGTCTAGAAGTATGAACGCTATCACTTAGTTCACTCCGTCTTAAGAATAAAGATCCGTATCTTTGTGATGATATCTGATGAATGATGTGTTGCTGCTTTTCTTCTTCTTTTACTGTGGCATAAATGCGCGAAAGCAATACTTATCAGTATTCTATAATTCGTAATTGTGCTCTCTAGGTTAATGAATTTACTCTTTTGAAAAGGTTAACGAATTTACTCTTATTTTATCTCATTATGGAGATGCGCTTTAAAGTTGCCACGGCAAGGTACCGCGTGGCTCAAATGATTATGATTTTTGTGAAGAAAAAGAGAAAAGTTTGTTTACCTTGACAAAAAAGGAGAAAAGTTTGTTTCATACAACCAACTACAGTCTACAGCATATATATGAGAAATGGATAGTAAATTGAATGATTCTTTGATTACTAACTTGTGCTCTTATTCAAATCGTAACTACGTAACCGTTGCAAATGAGTTAATGGCAAGATCCATCCATAAAAAAATGTGATATATGTTGGCCGATATTCATTTAGGCGTCAGACTATAACGCATTTAATAGAAATCTATTCCATAGAAGTTTGACTCAATTGTAATAGGCTAAGAGCATCTTCAATCCCACTCCATAATTTACTGCAAAATGGAGTGGGATTGAAGATGCGTAAGCTTATAATTGAAAGACCATGATTCTTATCTTCGATCTGCAATCAAGAGTTTCTAGACAAGAACATTTGACTTGTCGATATAGCATGAAGAGTACTTTGAACAACGATTTAGTACAAAAATGGGTTGAAGGCAGCCACACTCCACAACCGCTCACCAGATCCTCAGCACAAGTCGGATGAGCCCATCCACCGAAGGCAAGATGCTGAGCAAACTGACTCCAGTGGTGGGAAAATGAGCTCACGCCAATAAGACCCGAGAGACCTCCTATCCCGTAGACCCCACAGAGAGGAGAGAAGCTCAGACATGGACAGACCCTGAAAATCATGGCGCTGACCGACTTGCAAAAAGAACAAAAACTAAAAACTATGAAGAACAGCCGAGAAGGATTGATAGACTAGAGAGGGACAAGACGGAAGCACCACGGACACTGATTGAATCAAAGCCATAGACGAATCCGAATCGACAGCCAAGTCGCGGCCAAGGACACCAAGCAAGAAGCTATCAGAGACGACACACGACGAACACGGAAGACCTCAGACGCGCCACAGAGGTGATACCTTGCCGTACCGACTGCTCAACAGACAGAAAGAAACCCCAACCGACGAGATGCCTCGCACGCAGGAGAAGGACGCGCTGCTGAGCCACTCCACCAGGAAAACAATTTGTATAGTTCTTTGGCGTTTAGCTGCTTCGTGGCTTCGTCCAAATGATGCTTGTCTGTTTTGCGGGTGTGCTTGGCCTCTGGTTTGGTTGTGCTCGTGTTGGTGGATGCTCTTGATGTCTTCGGCTAGCTGTTCTTAGTCGAGCCAAATCTTAAAGAGTGGATCATCGGGGAGGCCAGAATTACCGGGTTTCGGCTCTCGTTATAACTGTGGCTCTGCTTTTTACGGCAAGTGGTAAGTGCCGATTGGTTGAGACCAATTGTAGCGGTTCGATTTGTTGTGTCAGTCACCGTTTAGACTTGTTCGGGTTGTTGTTTAGATTTTATTTTCTTTTTCCGCTTCTTGTTATCATTGTACTTCTGTCAAAAACTTGAAAATTTGTAATAATATCTTTACATTTTTACCAAAAAAAAAAACAACGATTTAGTATCCCTATTTATCTAATAAAAAATGTGTTTTTGCCATTCAAATTTCCTCAGAAGTCTATTACGTTTAAAATTCAGAAATGGCCCTATATCATAATAATAGACATACAACTACTTTGTACTCTGTTTACAACACGTTTTTATGGCTGTAGACCATATATTTGCATGGAGGAAAAAACTCAGTTGACTGTTCAAAACCTACTACATTGACTTTGAGAAGAAAAACATTCAACGAGTCTTCTTAACCCTTTGAGTACTTACTTAGTAGCGAAACTTAAACCTTATATCTATACTATGTAAAATCTAGTATAATCTCAAGATATTTCAGTTAAATGAGATTTCTCTCTTGGTCGATGATTTATCTTTTTCTTGTTTTACAACTATAATAAACCTTTTTGTTTCGTCTCAAAAACATTATAAACGGAATGGTTGATATCGGAGAATCCGTAATAGCTTCAGAGTCCCAACCATTCTCTAATTCATCGCTTTTGGTTTCCGCAACTAAGTAAACGGTAGTTTCACTCTCTCCATATGGTACGACAAGATTCCTACCTAAACAATCGTGTGGGCACGCACAAGCAGTTCACACAACCACCGGTCTTGTCCCTGATGATTCGAAGGTTATAATAACAGTAGATCACGGTCTTGTCCTCACTGACCCTCGAGATCAACAGCATTGGAATTCGTCACTTTCCCCAGGTAGTGGCTCTGTTTCCTGAGGTCTCATAATCGACGCCGGTAAAACAGCGGTAACAACGAGAAAGAGTTCAAGAATGAGGGTAAAGAGATTGGTCAGATTCACCGCAAGAACCTAATTGGCATCTTCAACGAAGGACAGAGCCGTTTGGTAGTTTATGAGTTCATACCACACGGGGCACTAGCGGGTTTTCTCTTCAGGCGTCCGAGACCAAGCTAGGGAGATAGGAGGATCGGAGGATCGCGGTTGAGATTGCTCACGGAATATTGTATTTACATGAAGAATGCAAATATCAAATCATACATTGCGCCATAAAACCGCAGAACATATTTCTAGATGAGTCTTGCGACCCTAGAATCTCAGATTTTGGCCTAGCAAAAGCTTCTGATGATGAACCAAACGCATACACTCGCCAACATCCACGGAACAAAAGGTTATGTGGCACCAGAGTGGTTCAGGAACTGTCTCATTACATCCAAAGTAAATGTCTACAGCTATATATGGAGTAATGCATTTGGAAATCGTGTTGCAAGAAAGCTGTCGATCTCAAGGAAAGCGTGATTATGATCGATTGGGCTTACGACTGTTTCCGAGACAGGAGGTTGGAGGATCTAAACTAATACGATTTAGAGGCTATGAACGACATGGAAAACGGTATAGAGATATGTGAAAATAGGGATATGGTGTATATAAGAAGAAACAGGAAAGAGACCTAACATGAGGAATGTTACGCAAATGCTTGAACGTGTGATTCAAGTTCATGATCTTCCAAACCCTTCTCCTTATAATGCATTCTCTTGTGAGGAGTATCTGTCTTGTGGTCCGGTGTCATGTGCTTGGATTTTTGTTTCTTGGATATGTGCAACATACTTTTTATAGACTTCTCGCATTTTATTCTTATACCGTAAAGGAAAAATGTAAAACACAAACCAAAGAAATTTATTAAGTTGATATTACGTTTCAAACAATCAACATCTTGTTAAAATGTTAATGATACACAAATTGCTAACATGAATTCTTTAAGGAAATCCAATAAGTTGCATATTACCTAATATACCATATACAATACAATATTAACCTATTAAATATCTCGGGTGTTTTTTTTTTGATCAAACACTACTTCCATTCAAATAAAGAGTTTACACTCCATTAAAGGAGGAGGAGTTTAGCTGTGAGAGAGCTGATTTTGCCACCGAATCAGCCGTCGCATTACTCAAACGTGGTACATACGAAAAGGAAATAACATTAAACAAGGAACTTAAGTGATAGATGTCGAATAAAATACCAAACAAAGCTGGAACCGAGCATCTCTCCTTCAATAGCTTCACTAGGAATTGAGAATCAGACAGAATCATTAGAGATTTGAAATTCAACGAAGCAGCATGCATGACCGCTGATCGGATGGCCAGGCATTCCCCCATTAGTGCCGAAAATACAACTTGATGTCATTGATTGATGTCTCTCAATACTAAAATACAACTTTTCATTTATAGGATGATTAGTTTAAGCTTGGATTTAGTATCCCTATTTATATAGTAAAGATAATCTCTTTTGCTATTTAAAAACCAAAAAAAGGAAGCAAAAGTCATTGCGTTTACAATTGAGAAATGTCATATCAAATATACAATAACCACACACTTGTGTACGCACTTTATTCCACACGTAAACTTCAAAAGTCTCTAGAGCACATATGCAGAGTAGTATGGACAAAAAAGAGATCCGTTGACTCTCAAATCTACTCCATTGACTCAGAACAAAAAAAAAAGAAACACTCAGGAAGTCTCCTACCACTATTTTCTACGTTCAGCGCTTATAATAATTTCAATATATTTGCTTCATCAAAATAAGATTCCTCTATATATCAACAGATAAATCTCATGATCTTTGCCTCAGCAAAATGGGATTCATCTCTGGTTCGATAATACATATTTTTCTTGTTCTCCAGTTACAAACACTTCTTGCTTCTTCTCAAAACATTATAAACGGAACTATTCCTGTCGGAGAATCTCTCACAGCTTCAGAGTCACAACAATTCTCTAGCTCATGGCGTTCCCCTTCCGGTGACTTTGCTTTTGGGTTCCGCAAGATTCAACCTAACGATGGTTTCATTCTCTCCATATGGTTCGACAAGATTCCTGACAAAACCATCGTGTGGCATTCACAAGCGGTCAATACAACAACCGGTCTTGTCCCTGCTGGTTCGAACGTTACACTAACTGCAGATCGTGGTCTGGTTCTCACTGACCCTCGAGGTCAACAGCTCTGGAGTAGTTCTCCACTCCCTCCAAGTAATGGCTCTGTTTCTCATGGGCGCATAAATGACGCTGGAAACTTCGGTCTGTTAAGCGAAAGGACTGACGATTCCGGCGAGTTTTTGTGGTCGAGCTTCGCATATCCCACCGACACTCTGTTACCTACTCAGGTACTATAATCTAGTATCTTGTTTTTGTCTGCGTTTTTACAAGTTATATTAGCAGCACCGAATATGAGATTCAAGAGGCCATAACATTTTTTATGTCAGTTTTAATAAATAAATAAGTTTACTAACCTAAGACATGCATTTAAATGTATAACAGTTCTTTAAAATTTAAATATCAATGTGAATGTTTCATCCGGTTCCATTAATATAAAAATGTTAATGTTATGTTTGTTAGTTGAAACAAGAATGTACAGAAGAAGTTCTATAAAATAATATTCTATCAATTAGTAAATATGGTCAATTAATTGAAAAAAATGGTTTTATGTTGGACCAATGTTTGATGCTTTAATTTAATAAAAAACATAAAATAATAGACTATTTACTATAGTTTCATGAGTGTTTTTTACATATGTTTATTTTATAGTTAAAAGATAATTGTTATACATATTTAAAATTAATATATGTATTTTATAATCATGGTCTATAGATAATTTTCTATCATATTTATATTTAGATTAAAGAAAACAATATACACTTTCATATTATAAAAGAAAAAAAATTGAAAATCAAATAGTGCCATAAACTTTCTTATGTAATAATTGAATGTTCTATTAAATAAATTTTTTAAAATTTTATTATGTTAGGATTTGTTTTAAAGGGAACACATTTTATTATATAAATCTCTTTTTATTTACAATTTAAATATAACAAAATACTATTAAATATTCTTTTACTTTTTTTGTTTAGGATGTAGAAAAGATAAATTACTGTTATATAAACTTTTACAATTTAGATTTAATTATAGAAAAACTTAAGTTGTATCAAGTAATTAAAACAATACTCAGGTACCTTAAACCTAAATATATATGTGAACTATTTGTAGCTATTTTTGTCATAAATTTTTATAAGAAATATCTACAAATATCTTTTTAACATACAAATATCTATTAGAAAAGGAAAATTAGTTACTTATAAAAAATAATAAGAGAACTTTTACAATTTTCTTTTGTTTAGGGTGTTTTAAAAAGGAATATTATTTATTTTATAGTTAGTTTTTATATATGATTTTATTAACTAATTTATTATACTTGTAGCCTTGTAGGGTTTTATAATTCTTTTTTTGTTTAATATTTTTTCTTAAAAGTTAATATTTATCTAATAATTATCTTTCTTAAATATCTTTGAAAACCAAGCTTTACATAATAAGATTTTTAAAAATAATTACTTTCAAACTTATATTTTACAATTATTTTTTTACTTTTTTAAAAAGAAAAATTGCTATCAAATGTTTAAACAATATATAATTTTAATAGACTATGTAATTGTAAACATCACTTTCAAATAGTTTTTTACAATTATTTTTTCTTTACAACTTTTCTAATAGTGAAAATTATTATCAAATATTTTCTTTCAAATATAATGTAAAAAACTATGTAATAGTAATTTTACTTTTATTTTCCTAAATCTCTTTTAAATCCTAAACGAAAGATAATTATATTATATTTTTAACACATGTCACAATCTTAAATATATAATTGACATGTGTCACAATCATGTTAATTAGTAACTTTGAAAACCAAGCTTTATATAATAAGATGGTCAATTAATTGAAAAAAATGGTTTTATGTTGGACCAATGTAAAATATGACACAAGTCGATAAAATTAATAAAATAATAATATTTTTAAAGCTAATATAGTCTCGTTAAAATTATAAATTAATAATTATGATATATATATATAAATTTAATAGATACATAAACATAGCATTTAATTGCTTACTAATCTTAAAAATGAATTGTATCTCTGATTTTTATTTTCATTTCAATATTTTAGTGTTATTTTATCTGATTACATATAAAACTCATTTTTCTACTCCCATATCTATTCAGCATACATAAAATAACTAATATAGTCTCATAAAATATATGAAATTCAAATCTAGAAAACCTTAACTAATATATAAATATAATAAATTAAAATTATTTTCGTAAATATTTTTTTTTAAATAATTTGTCTAAAAATGAAAAAAAATCGTTAAATTTATAAATTAATAAATTATCATAGTTTCAACATTATTAATTTATAGGGTTCTTACTGTATAGAGTACTTTATTTTCGATCAATAAAAGAAGTACTTTCCTTTTATAAAAAAGAACAAAAATTGTAAACTTATCAGGAATTCTCATCTAAAAGACTAAAATGAAAAAACAAATGAAATAAGAACTACAGGAATATTAAATATATGAATAGTATCAATACATTTATCACCGAATGGTTATGATTTCTATAGACGTTTAGGTTACAATTTGCAAAACTATATATTTTTTTTGTATTAAGAATATACAGTGCCGTGCCATAGTATATTAGTATGTAAATAAGAAACATTCGCTTATGGCATCAAAAAGAATTTAAAACTTGAAGACATCATTTGTTACTACTATAGGCATAGTTTTATGAGAATTTGAAGTTTTAAACCACAAAGCACTGTAATAATTAGGATTTTGAAAACATGCTTATAACTATATGAGTTTCTTTGGTATGTAGACAATTGATTTTTTATTTTTATAATAAGAGTAATTAGATGTTGGATTATAGTTTTGAATGCTTTTTGAAATATATATATATATATTTTTAAAAGGTGATAAAATTTTATATTTTTCAATTATGGCATGTAAAGATCGATTTGTTTAATTATCTTATTTTAAAACTTGGTTATAAAAATTAATAATAAATATTTGATTAATATCTTTAAAAAATCGTGTTATATAATTAATAATTTTGTTACTTAGTATAATATTTATTATATTTTTTTATAATTCTCTTATGGCAACCAAAAATGCTCGCAGCTCTGAGAATATACTAAAAACAAAGACGGTAAATTGTGCTTTGCAACAATTAAATCCCATAATACCATAACTTGTCGTCAAAAGCTGTATGCTAAAGGATCGAAGTTGATGCATGATGTCGCAGGCTATGGAGGTTGGAAGGAATCTCTCATCTCGCCTAACGGAGACAAGCTTCAAAAAAGGAAGATTCAGGCTACGTCTAGCTAATGATGGAGATCTACAGCTTCTCACTCTCAACCCCGAGACGCTTTTAGATTCAGATGTATACTTTGCGTACTACGCAAGTAATACAAAAAACCTAAACCCCGGGACTCAGTTAGTTTTCAACGAGTCAGGCATCATGTATGTTCTTCAAAAGAACAGTTCAAGATTCTATCTCAAAGACGACGTTCCCGTATCTTCTGGAGACTTCTACCACCGTGCTGTTCTACATTTCGACGGTGTTTTTGCTCAATACTATCATCCTAAGGGGGGAGGTGGTGGGTGGCGATGGGCTTGGTCTCAGCCTGACGATATTTGCGCAAAAGATTTTGGACCGGATCATGTTGCTAACGAGGTTGGCAACTTGGCTTGTGGGTTTAATAATATTTGCATTTTAGGATATAACCAAAGGCCAAGATGTGAATGTCCTGTGATGTTTGTGTTGAATGATCCGAGTGATAGCTATGGTGATTGCAAGCCAGATTTTGAGATGCAGACTTGTGGACCGAAAAGTAATCAAACTGGTATAAATGATTACGAGTTTGTTACTTTGGAGAACACTAATTGGCCGTCTGGTGATTACAAGAAGTACTCAAACTATGATGAAGAAAGATGTAAAGCTTCTTGTCTTAACGAGTGTTTCTGTGCTGCGGTTGTTTTCAGTACCATTTGCTGGAAGAAGAAGTTTCCCTTATCTTATGGTCGCAGATCTCCTACCGTTGGAGGCGACACTTTCGTTAAGGTTCGAAAACTCACTGCGGATGTTCCAATTACTGGAAGAAGAGGCAAAACGCATGACTGGCTGATCATCACTTGTTCTGTTTTACTTGGAACTTCAGCTTTGGTGAACATCATATTACTTTATCTGAACAGAAACAAGAAGAAGATGTCGAAGAGACCGAAGCAAAGAAGATACAGTGGTGCTGCTACAGCTACTGACTTGAATCTGAGAGTCCTTACGTACAGAGAGCTCGTGGTTGCTACAGGAGATTTCGTGGAAGAGCTTGGAAGAGGAGCGTTCGGGATAGTTTACAAAGGAGTTTTAAAAGTTTCAGGTGATTCTGAAGTTAACGTAGCTGTCAAGAAACTAGACCGTGTTGCTCAAGAAAGCGAGAAAGAGTTCAAGAATGAGGTCAAAGTGATTGGTCAGATCCACCACAAGAACCTAGTGAAGCTAATTGGCTTCTGCGACGAAGGGCAGAGCCGGTTGATCGTCTACGAGTTCTTACCTAATGGGACGTTAGCCGGTTTTCTCTTCAGGCGTCCAAGACCTAGCTGGGATGATAGAAGGAGAATCGCGGTGGAGATTGCACGTGGGATCTTGTATCTACACGAAGAGTGCAGCGAGCAGATCATACACTGCGATATAAAACCTCAGAACATTCTTCTAGATGAGTATTACAATCCTCGGATCTCGGATTTTGGTTTAGCCAAGCTTCTGATGATGAACCAGACGCATACGCTCACGAACATCCGCGGTACAAAAGGTTATGTTGCAACGGAATGGTTCAGGAACGGTCCCATTACATCTAAAGTAGATGTCTATAGCTACGGAGTCATGCTTTTGGAAATCGTGTGCTGCAAGAAAGCCGTTGATCTGGAGGATAATGTGATTCTTATCGATTGGGCGTACGATTGTTACCGACAAGGGAGGTTGAAAGATCTGATCAAAGATGATTTAGAGGCATTAGACAATATGGATGTGGTGGAGAGATATGTGAAGATAGGGATATGGTGTATACAAGAAGAACCAGGGAAGAGACCTTACATGAGAAATGTAACACAGATGCTTGAAGGTGTTTCTCAAGTTAATGATCCTCCAAACCCTAGTCCCTATTGTACTTTCACCTCCGATGAGTTTTAAGTCTAATCTCTCAGTCTCATGCGTTTGATTTATACATGTTCTTACTTATACTCTTTGTATCGAATATTTTGTAGTATTGTATGATTATGTTTTGGTTCGAATGACGAGTATGATGAATGTGAACCTGGTTTCCAGATGCAAACTTATGAACCAGAGGATGTTAAAAAAAATCTTGTGAACTAGAGAATAACCAAACTTCAACTAGGAATCGACAAAATATTAGTCAAAATTTGATTCGATCCTTTATCTGTTTTCTGATTCAGAAAAGTCAAATATTTGTATTTTTTGGTATAAAGAAATAAATATTCGATATCTGTTAAAACCCCAAATATTCATATTTTAGAAAAGTAAATAACCAATTTAATCCATTATGTGTGCATATATATATGCGAAATATACAGATTATAAAACTACTATGTTTCTACACATGTTTTATGAAAAAAAAATTTTATTAAACTGATTATTGGTTATTAGAATGTTTGAAGTGAGTATTTTTTTCCTTCTAGTGATAAAATACTGTTATTTATATTAATTTTTTATTTTTTGAAAGGTATATTCTTACATATCAGGTAAAGTATACATTTTATCGGATATTCAAACATAGCAGAACAGAGCAAATTACTAATACTTTAAAAATTATGGATATCTGCTCTGTGCACATCCATAATCTCAACAACAAATACGGATGAAAATCATTACGAAGTTATAAATTGGCCTTAAGGGGACTACAATGAGGCACCCACTATAATGAAGAAAGGCGTAAAGATACTTGTCTCAAGAACTGTTTTTGTGGAGCCGTGATGGATCGGACTATGTTTGGAAGAAGAAATATAATAGTCTTATTGCATGCGAGGTCCGGATGGTGACCGACCATGTTTTTCATCTGAACTGTTGTAATACTAGGAGTTTCCTTGTGCCTTGTGCAGAAATAATAATTTCAATTATTTAAAAAAAATAATAATTTACATTTTGAATATTATTTTTATATTTCAAATTTATCGATTTGAAAAAGATAAAACAGTAAATGTATATACTTTAATTTGTTTCTTTTGAATTTGTTTAATAATTTCAATTTTATTTTATTTAAATTTTAGTAGAGTTATAACTACATTTAATAAAAAAATATTTCTGTTATGTAATATTTCTATCATATTAATTTTAAATATGATTCTTATGTCTATATCTAAATATACTTTTTTAATAAATTTGGCATTTTTGTTCGTTTTAGTTAAAATTCATTTAATCATAAAAAATAAATATTAATAAACATCTAAAAAAATTAATCATCAAATTTTTTTCTAACTAATAATGTTTTAGTCATGTATTCGATAATACATACTTATAGTGAATTTTAATAAAATATGTATAATATAAAAATATGATTTATAAATTAGTGTAAAACTATAATGTAGTTATATTTAGTTTATTTTTACTAATTTGATATACATGTTAAAATTTTAATGGTGATATATGAGTTATCAATTAGTAGTATATTTCATAATATTGTCAATCATAACTATAATTACATAAAATTTGCCTTTTTATAATAATATAACAGTTAATAGATGTTTATATATTTTTACCAAAACACATACATTTTATATAAAAAGTTTCATCACCATCCAAAGAACAGAGGAATGTTTTTAATAAATAAAATGTATATTAAATTAATAAGAATAAGCTTTCAAAGAAAATAAACAACTTCAAAATGAGTCAACAATAAAATGTAAATGATATACATACAACACTGTCGCATTCGCGTGAGTTTATACATCAATCATATATTCCCAATATTTATTTCGTTCTTTTTATCTTTTAGTATATTTAATGTGGGATTTCATCAATCTTTTTTATTTTGGCGGTTACATTCTATGACATATTTTATGTATGTAGTTTTTTTTTTGTGAGAATTCTTGTAGAGATGACATGTCAGAAAAATTAAAAAAAAATCAGTAGGTAAATAATTAGTAAGGGTTTATAATTATGAAAATAACTAATAGATAATGCTACCCAATCCATAAGAGTATGATATATATGTGAGGGCCTCACAGTGAGGCCATAACTAATTGTTTTATTTGCATAACGTTTGTGATTTTTAATTAAATTATTTTGATATGCAGATATTATAATTTTAAAAAAAATTAATCTCTGAAACAAAAACCTTAATACACTTTTAAATTAATTATTTGACTAAAAGCTTTAACAGATTTTTCCACGTAAGAGTTAGTTTCCGAGGATAATGTAATTCTCATCGACTGGGCGTACGATTGTTTCCGACAATGGAGGTTGAAAGATCTGATCAAAGACGATTAAGAGGCACTAGACAATATGCACTGGGTGGAGAGATATGTAAAAATAGGGGTATGTTATACAAGAAGAACCAAGGAAGAGACCTAAACCTGAGAAATGGAACACAGATATATGCTTGAAGGTGGGGCTCAAGCTAATGATCCTCCAAACCTTTCTCCCTATAGTACTTTAACACATGATTAGTCTTAAGTCTAACTAGATTTTGACCCGCCCTTAAGAGGGCGGGTATATATCTTTTTAAGTTTTTTCTTTGAGAATTTTT
>OVBX01005921.1:0-12437 GCA_900406325.1 Erucastrum elatum
TGTCTGCTGATGTTTTAATATTGTTTTGAAAGATTGATCAGGCCATGTCTCCACTGAGCAAACTTCGTCTTGTTCAAGCTCAGTATTGGTCTTGTTCAAGCCAGTATTGTTGCCGGTACTAGGAGCTTTTGCCATGTATCTTTATAATATGTCCCTGTTTGGTCTTGGATTGTAGATCATAGAATCATTGTAATTAAACAACTTGTTGGATCATTGTAACTAATGACCATCAAAAAGTCCTACCAATAAACTTTTTTTTTTAGTTTGTCCTTAGCATTATTTCTTAACAGCAAAATAATTATAAATTAATCTAAGGACTTAAAATTATGTCCTACCAATAATGTTGCCCTAACGGGCCTTGGGCTATTACTGTAAAAGCCCAATCTACTGTGCGCGCTACAGAATAGAGAAAGTCAAAACGTTGATAGTGAAGAGAGTCTCGAGACGAGGAAGAAGCAGCAACTTTCAATCAATGGAGAAACCGGAGAAGAGAGGGAAGATCGACACGTGGCTTGATAAGCACCGTGCGCTATACACGGCGGCTACACGTCATGACTTTGTCGTCTCCATCCGCGACGGATCCGTTGATCTCTCCTCCTTCAAAACATGGCTGGTAACTCTTGAATCACTGATGAATTGAAACCAAAAGAATCATCATCACTGGGTGAGTCTCAAAACGGCTTCGTTTTTTGGTGGCAGGGGCAAGATTACCTCTTCGTGAGGGAGTTCGTGCCGTTTGTAGCGAATGTTCTGATCAGAGCCGGGAAAGAATCCGGCGAGACTTCAGACATGGAAGTGGTTCTTGGTGGTTTAGCTTCGTTGAATGATGAGATCGAATGGTTTAAAAGCGAAGGATCGAAATGGGGCGTTGATTTCTCTACGGTTGTAGCTCAAAAGGCTAATCAAGAATATCGCAGGTTAACTATTCGAATTTAGTTAGTTCTTGATTTTTGAGAGATTCTCTGATGAGTTTTTTTTGTTTTTTTTGTGGTGGTTTATTCAAAAGGTTTCTTGAAGGTTTGATGAGTAGTGAGGTGGAGTATGCGGTGGTGATGACGGCTTTTTGGGCGATTGAAGCGGTGTATCAAGAGAGCTTTGCTCACTGTTTGGAGAATGGGAACAAAACTCCGGCGGAGCTTACTGGAGCTTGCAATCGGTGGGGCAACGATGGGTTTAGACAGTACTGTTTGTCTGTGAAGAGTATTGCTGAACGTTGTCTGGAGAATGCCTCAGGGGAAGCTTTGGTTGAAGCTGAAGATGTTCTTGTACGTGTTCTTGAACACGAGGTTGCTTTCTGGGAGATGAGCCGTGGTGGGCAGTAGTAGTAAATGCTTTGGTTCAGATATCTCATGTTCTTTTTTTTACTAATGTGTGTGAAAGACAAACTATGTGGTTGTGATCTCGAGAAATTTCTGCTTTTGAATCTTTTTTTACCTTGTGATCTTCTTTATAACTATCAGACACTACTAATTTATCCTAGAGGACAAAAGAACCCACTTTCATGAACTTATTTGTAGATTCACTTTGCAAGACATTCTGTCTACTCTGGCTCTGCCAATGGTAAGAGAATCATCGTCGTTGGGATGTTCCTCAAAATATTCTCAAGATCCATCCTTCCATGGATTCTGACTTCATCGGCGGTCGTAAGAGCCTTCAGTTAGTCTCTGGACGGAACTCACATTCCGAAAGACCACCACCAAAGAACAATTTCCTTATTTGGCAACTGAGATAATTTATAACCGTATATTGAATCAAAACCAGGACAGTGATTCATATATTATAGATATTGATGCATGTACATCCGTTTCATCAAAGACAGATACACAAATACTACAAAACACAGCACAAATCTTAGCAAAAAAAAAAAAAACGAAGCACAAAGCACATCCAGTATCTAGAATAGGTTTAGAAGCATAGTTAGAGAACAGATGACAGAGACATAATATTAGAGAAATCAGTGAAAGCTATGATGAGGCATAGGCCCAATGAGCCTTATATTAGTTAAAGCATGTTTGAAATATAAGAAGTAGTTAAACAACCCGCCTTGATAACTCCGCCGCCGTTTTATATTTTACACTCACATCGCCTCTATCTCTCTCTCCCCCGTGTCTGTCATCAATTTTATTTTCTCTGAAATCAGGATCTATATTTCTTTCTTACAATGCAATCAGCTATCACTCTTCCCTTCTCCCAGGTGTCTCTTTCCAGACCCAACCCCGTGCTCGGATCAACCGCTTCCCTCTTCTCTACGCCGAGGAGTCTCCGGTTCTGCGGACTCCGGCGTGAGGCGTTTGGCTCCTCGCCTTCGAATCATTTATCTCTGCGCAGTGATCGAGTTCGCATCCCAAGCAGGAGATTCCAAGTCTCCGCTGCTAGCTCGAGTAACGGCGCTCCGCCCAAGAGTTTCGATTACGATCTGATCATCATCGGAGCTGGTGTTGGCGGTCACGGAGCTGCTTTACACGCCGTCGAAAAGGTGAATTCACTTCTCATTACGAAACAGCTAAAGGAAAAATGCTCAATATTCTGTTTAGTTAGAACACGAATCGGTCTTTCTGTTGCATTGTCTTGTTTGTCTATCTCACTTTATTAATCTCTTGAAAGTGGCTTCTGTAATAACAACTTAGGTTCTGTAATAAAACAGAGATGAGTTATTCTGTTTCTTTACGATTGATCACTTTATTTAGCGGATCCATTGTATTGGTTTTTAGGGACTTAAAACAGCCATCATTGAAGGAGATGTTGTTGGAGGGACTTGTGTTAACAGAGGCTGTGTGCCTTCCAAAGCTCTTCTTGCCGT
Source organism: Erucastrum elatum (assembly GCA_900406325.1). Taxonomy (NCBI): domain Eukaryota; kingdom Viridiplantae; phylum Streptophyta; class Magnoliopsida; order Brassicales; family Brassicaceae; genus Erucastrum; species Erucastrum elatum. Next base: position 2,801 of record OVBX01005921.1, read on the forward strand.
TAGCGGTAGGATGCGTGAGCTCCAGAACGAACATCACATGAAGTCCTTTGGTCTTCAGGTATACTCATCTTGACTCCTCTTGGTTCGTTCACGCTATTTCATTTCTTGTATAAAGTTTCTAGTTTTGTTTTAAATGGTTGGAGATGATCAAGTTTGATGACATTAAATGAACCAGATTAGAAACTAGTATTTTTGGTCTTCACTATCTTATGTTTTTTTTGGTTCCTCTCCCCCCAGGTTTCGGCTGCTGGGTATGATCGTCAGGGTGTGGCAGACCATGCTAATAACCTGGCTACCAAAATTCGAAACAATCTCACCAATTCAATGAAGGCACTCGGTGTTGACATATTGACAGGATTCGGCAGTGTTCTGGTTAGTTAGTACATGCTTTTCTTTCACGTTTTGACTAACTAGACAGGATCCTAACTCTTTTTGAAGATTTGTATTTCTGCAGGGCCCACAAAAGGTTAAATATGGGAAGGACAATATTATCACTGCCAAAAATATAATCATTGCCACTGGATCTGTCCCTTTTGTTCCTAAAGGAATTGAAGTTGACGGTACGTTTCTCGTTTTGAACGTAAAGCCTGGAAACTCTCTCATAAGTAGGCTTTGAAATCTTTATATGTTTATATTTGGTGTTGCAGGAAAAACTGTAATCACGAGTGACCATGCCTTGAAGTTAGAGTCGGTCCCTGATTGGATTGCAATTGTAGGAAGTGGTTACATCGGTCTTGAGTTCAGTGATGTTTACACAGCACTTGGAAGTGAGGTAACATTATTTTGTATTGAGCTTGCTAATGTGAAAATAGCATTTAAAGGGGATTTATAAACTATAAATCATTGGCTTGTTGATCTAAATTTACAGTGTGTCATTTCTAATTTTCGCTTCTTTAGGTTTTCTCTACCTTACAACAATAGTTACTAACCAAAACCGGGACATATGTTTTATTGTGCAGGTAACGTTTATCGAAGCACTGGATCAGTTAATGCCTGGATTTGATCCTGAGATCAGTAAGCTAGCTCAGAGGGTTTTGATAAATCCTAGACAGATTGACTATCATACTGGAGTCTTTGCTAGCAAAGTGAACCTCTTAACTCGTGCTTTTTAAATATTGCGTTACTTTCTCTTAGCAATTTGTTCATCTTCGAAATGCAAATTTGTTCTTGTACAGATTACTCCCGCAAAGGATGGGAAACCAGTTATGATTGAGCTTATTGATGCCAAAACCAAAGAACCTAGGGATACCTTGGAGGTAACACAGTGTCATATCGAAGATAGTGAGATCTGATGTCTCACAAAGAGAATATTTTCACCCATTTGGTTTACTATGTCTCCAGGTAGATGCTGCTCTTATTGCTACTGGAAGAGCTCCGTTCACCAATGGTCTTGGCTTGGAAAATGTATGAGTCTATGAGACCCCCTTTATTATGATAATTTATCATTATTTTGGTTACCTGCGAATATATTTGGTCTTCAGAAAAGATAACGCTGAAGCTGTCATTTCAACGCAGGTCAATGTTGTCACGCAGAGAGGCTTCATTCCGGTTGATGAGCGAATGCGTGTGATCGATGGAAATGGGAAACTGGTAAGTTTTATTAACATTCTCACCAGTGCAATTCATCCTGTATGCTAAATTCACTTCTGCTTCATAGGTTCCGAACTTGTATTGCATCGGTGATGCCAATGGTAAACTGATGCTTGCACATGCAGCCAGTGCCCAAGGAATATCTGGTAAATAGCTTACTCAAAAGCCTATTCAACTATAAATGCAGTGAATAGTTTTCTAACTCTTGTGCTTTTACTCTGTTGCTAGTGGTTGAGCAAGTCACTGGTAGAGATCATGTGCTTAATCATCTAAGCATCCCAGCTGCTTGCTTTACTCATCCTGAAATTAGCATGGTGGGATTAACTGAGGTAACTCTAGATCCTTTTGAACTGAAGACATTTGGAGAGAAAATAAAATGTAATGAGCAGTATGCTTAATGTAAGATAATCTCTGTGATTTTCAGCCACAAGCGAGAGAGAAAGGAGAGAAGGAAGGATTTAAAGTTAGTGTTGCCAAGACAAGTTTCAAGGCTAACACAAAGGCTCTAGCTGAAAACGAAGGAGAAGGAATAGCTAAGGTAAAGGGAAGAAGATTATTTATGGTTATTGAAAGAACAAAGAGATCTCATTGTGTTCAATCATGCAGATGATATACCGACCTGACAACGGTGAAATTCTAGGAGTTCATATCTTCGGGCTGCATGCTGCTGACCTTATCCATGAAGCATCCAATGCCATTGCTCTAGGAACACGCATTCAGGTAGAATCTTCAACACTCTAGTTCTTGACTACATGTTTAAGTACTCTATTCCGAGACCAGCTCTTGATCCCTACTTGTTTACTGGTACCTCTGCAGGATATAAAATTGGCAGTTCATGCGCATCCAACATTGTCTGAGGTTCTAGACGAACTGTTCAAAGCAGCCAAGGTAAAGCTAAAGACTCTAAGAACTTTCTCCAGAACCACCATGCAAATGATCAGAGACCCCTTTTATCACATGGTTAAAAGCAAAGAATGTAACACTTTAAGATCATTATTTTCAGGTTGAGGATCACGCAACAACAAGGACAGTAAGTGAAAAGGTGGTTGCATAAAGAAACCAAAAAAAAAACTTATTGAGGGAGTGGAAACTGAAAAAGGTTTTTGTTTGAAGAAAGAAAATTTGTGGTTGTACTTTAGGGAGATGCGAAGATAAAGCTAAACACGAACGAGGATGATCGAACAAGGCCAAGTGATAATGATGATGAGAGTAAAGACTTAATCAATAGATCTGCAAGCCTGTCTTCTTTCATTGAGGATATTTATTCTGGAGTCTTGTCTTTGGTTTCACGTATATTTGTTTAACTGTTTTCGACTATGGGAGAGTGTGCTTTGGTCTTTGTTTGTTTGTTTGCGTGGAAGCTATTTAGTTTGGATACATCGGGTTTTGATTTGGTGAGTTGTTAGAGTAATCATAAAATTTAGAATTATCTACCTTATTAAATCACGATCTTACTAAAATGCATACTTTGAAAACGAAAAATATGAAATTCTTTCATCAGGAAACAATGTGCGCCGCTTTTGATTCGAATTGCGGCGGGTTGAAGAGAACAAATCAAATTTGAACTTCCCTCGTCTTCTTTTTCGTTTCCTTTCAGATTAGCGCAAGTTCTGTCGGTTGGTTGGGCCCCATGTAATAAAAACTCCCGCGCGAGGGTAATTAAGTACATTTCCACCCCCGAAATACTAGGGTTTCCGCCCCCGCCTTCCTCCCTAATTATAAAACACCTCTCCATTTGTTTTCTCCCTCCCTCACCACTCGCCGTCTCTCTCTCTCTCTCTCATTCTTGATCACCAAACTTTCTCCGCTCCGATCAAAAGATGTCCGAGGGATCAGAAGAATCGAAATCAAAGGTGGATTCCGCAGGAGAGTTATCAGATGTTGACAACAACGAGAACTGCAGTAGCAGTGGAAGCGGTGGTGAGACGAAGAGGATTTGCGTTGATTGCGGAACTCTCCGAACTCCTCTCTGGCGAGGTGGCCCTGCTGGTCCTAAGGTATAGTTATTATTACAACTTCAATCCTTCTCGATCGCGATCACTGTCCGAATCTGAATCTGTTTTTGTGTGTACTATGTACAGTCGTTGTGCAATGCGTGTGGGATCAAGAGCAGGAAGAAGAGGCAAGCGGCTCTTGGGATCAAACCAGAAGAGAAGAAGCGACACAAGAAAAGCAATAGCAGTGATAGTGATCTGAGCTTTGATGATCATCGAGACGCTAAGAAGAAGATCAAGAAAGGTGATGATGATCTCACTGGTGGTAGTAGTAACAGCGAAGGAGGGAGTGAGTATATGGATTTGGGGATCAAAGCTCCGGTTATGAAGCGATCGGAGAAGAAGAAGCTGTGGGAGAAACTGGGAGAAGAAGAAAGAGCCGCCGTGCTTCTCATGGCGCTCTCTTGCGGTTATGTTTATTCATAAACAAAAACAGAGTCTGATTAATTAATTTAACTAGATAGCGAGAGAGATGTGGTCTGTATGAATGTGTAATAGTTAGTGATGTCGTTCTCTTTTTTGAGAGCAGGTCGATTTAATTAATGGAAAGGTGTTTTGAATTTTTAAACCTTTCATTGCATTATTGAGAGTTGGTAGTGATTCTTACTCGCTTTTTTGATGCGCGTGGGGCTTCATTTCTCTGTGGTTTTGAGTTGGTCTTGTCTCTATCAACACCGCTTTTATTTTGTTTTGGTCCATTGGCGTCCCCGCTCTTTTGATTTGAATTTGTAGAAAGTTTGGTTGGAAAGAAATTCAAATTGTCTGGTAGGGTTCGAGTTTATTTACCATCTTTTCCCCGTTTTGTAGATGCATCTTAATGGATCAATGAATGGCCCCACAGGATAAATACTATGGAGGAGTTGACTTCTCTTGTGTCTTGAGCTGTGTGAGAAAGGTCACACATCATAGACCTCCCTGTCACCGATCTTGAGCTGCATAAAGGGAAAACGATCTTGCCACCGTCTTTGGATCCAAGAAAGTCCTAAGCCATTGCCAAGAACTATTTATCGTTCTTGATTCTTTCTAACCAGATATGTTACAAGAAGCCGTCTTATTTATCAATCACAAAGTTTAAAATATCAAAAACCCTAAACAACCTCTGTACTTAAAATAACGATCAATAAAAATCTCCAAGAAGTAGAGTAGCATATTAACTCCTAACATAAACAAAAAAAAAATCATTAGTAATACAAAACAATTTTTCTGATATAATCTGCCTTTAAAACTTCATGCAGATCATACAACATTTCTCCAACCAGGTTTTTACTATTATCAGCAGATCATCTGCTGCAGATGGTCGTGTACAATGATACAATACAACTCCAAGCAGTCCCTTCGGTTTATCAGCTTTTATTAATCCAATCAAACCGAAATGTCATCAATCGAATACGCGTCAAAGTCGAACTCGGTATCAACCGGTCCAATTCCTTCCTGTATATATATATCAACACAAAATATTAAATGTTTCAAATTCAGTTCAAAACCAAACGCTAACGCGGGCTTGTGAGGTGCGTTGGCGATCAGATTATGCGTCTATATAAAGAGAGAGAGAGAGAGAGTTCAAGATCCAAACCTGCTTAAGGAGTGCGCTCATAAGATCTTCTTGATTACTATACTGCTCGTGGAACGCCATTGTCTCTGACTTCACCTTCACTGAACTTCCCCCTCCGTTTCCATAAACCTGATGGTGCGAGACCATACCCTGCGGTGTCTGCTGCTGGTGGTGGTTCCGGCCACGATCTGTGGCTGTAACCGCCGTGTTATTGTTGCTTCTTGAAGAAGAGTAGGCTTCTGAATTGGAAAACGCGTCTTGATGAGGGGAAAGCACACTCCGCAGATCCCAATCGTTCTGTCTGCTTGAGAACATGTCGTAGCTAGGTGTAGTGAACCCTCCTTCCGAGCTGTTATTAACCTCTTCTTGGTAAGAAGATTGTGGTTTCCGAACAGATAAGCCTGGTGCACTCGCTAACGGGAAGCTGTTCACAGGTAGTTCTTGTTGGAAGTTGTTGAATGCCACTGAACTTGACGAGTGTTGTTGAGTGTAGCTTGTAGGTAACACTCTGCTGCTCTCAGGGATACTGCTCCTTCCCGAGAAACCACTTCGGTTTGGTAACATTGGCTGCCTGATAGATGATTGTTGTGGTCGTGAGAATGGCTGCTGCTGAGGCATCCTTATACCGTTGTTCTGAAGGCTGTGTCCTGCTCTTACAGCGGCAATCTGTTGTTGAATGGTCATTCGATGTTGTTGTTGTAAGCCAGTAAGCTGTCTTGGTTCCATACCGGTCGGGACACCGTGAAGCAAGTTCATCTGCGGATGCAGTTTTGGGTTGTCAAAGCTGAAGATGCTTCTCTCGTCTACAATGGAGGAACCAGGCTTAGAAGAGACGATCGCAGAAGGCCGGCCTAGACCAGATGCTTGAAGCTGTGCAAGGCTCTGAGCAGGAAGCTGACCTAGCGCTTGAAGATCAAACCCGTTCAGTGTGGGAAGAGAACCGAAGCTAGCGTCCTGACCCGTCATAAACGAGTTGTTTAAACTGCCTTGGTGGTGCTGTGACACTCCTCCAAGCCTTCTTAGATATATTCTGTATTTCTGTTAATCAAAGATGATAGTTATTTATAAAATAAGAAAAATAGTTGATTTTGTTGTATATATATATTAATTAAATTTTAGAAATTTGACTTTTATATCGTTTTGTTATACTAATTTGTGTATAAGAAACATGTTTGATAAGATTTAAATGCAATTTTAGATTTAACTTTTAATAAAAGTTTGGTGTAATTTTAAAAATGTGTTTATTAGTATATTAATTTAAGGTTTTATATATACCTGGAGGTGGCTGGCTACGTTCTCCCTGGTTAGACCAGGAACATTCATCAGCTCCAATATCTTCTTAGGAACAGCCTCTGAGAGAGCCATAGAAGATGAATTATATTCAAAAACATATTTCAACAAAACGCAAATGTGAAAGAAGGTTTGAGTCTTTACTTTCAACGCCGAGCTGATTAACAGCAGCAACAAACTGCTGATGCAACTCAACAGACCAGACAACACGCGGTTTCTTGAGATTGGAAGCATCATCGTCCCCTTGCTCTTCTCCACCTTCCTCATCTTTCCTCTTCCGCGAGCTGCTGCTGCTGCTCCTCCAGTTGTTGTTGTTCCCTTCGTTAACAGAGGAAGAGTTGTTGTCATCATCCGCTGCATCATCCCCAGCGGAAACAGCTCCTCTCTGTTGCTGCTGCTGCCGCCTCTCCCCGGTCTCCTCAACACTCCCGGAATGTGTAGGCACGCTCCACTCGGTCCTCCTCTTCCGAACCACGTGCTGCCATATGTTCTTAAGCGCCTCCATACGCACCGGTTTGATTAGATAATCAACCGCGCCGTGAGTCACTCCTTTTAGGACAACACTCTTTGAATCATCCGCAGACATCACTGAGTTAAACATGTTTCCTCGTTGTTAGGACTAAAACAGTTGTATTAGAAAAGATCCGGAGGTAATGTGAAAATAAAACGTACTGATAACAGGTAAGTCCATCTCAAGACCGACGTGTTCAAGGAGCTTGAAACCGTCCATGTCAGGCATGTGAACATCGCTGATGACAATATCGAATCCATGTTTGTTCTTCCGGAGCAGAGACAGTGCCATCGCTGCTCTGTTGCATTTCGTTACTGAATGAATCACAAAAAAAAAAAAAAAACAGAGAGATTCTTCATCAAAGTCAAATTAAGACAGAACTGTTTTGAGTCTCCTCCTAACTAACTAACAAACCAAACAAAGATCTCTCATTTAAATTGACAGTTAAAACCAAACACTCAAGTAATAGCTTAGAGACTCTCAGATGGATCTCCCAACATCACATGATCTAAAAAAAGTTTCTATTTTTGGTTAGTCAACACACATAAATTACCCATCAAAATAAACATAAAAAGACACAATCAAAATTACTAAACAGAACCAAAGAAAATAAAAGATGCTGTCTTTGTGATTCCGAACCTTCGTAAAGACAAGTCCTGAGCATCCTCTCTAAGATCATAAGACAAGTCGGGTCATCGTCAACGACGAGAACTCTAAGTCCCGAAGGAAACATCTCCACCACCGACTCGCCGGCTTGATTCTTACCGGAACTCGACCCACCGCCCGATCCGAGTCCTCCTCCTCTTCCGTGAAGAGGATTCATCATATCTCACGGAGAAAAAATAAAGGAAAAGACTTTGAATAAAAGGAATATATACCCAGAAAGAAAGATGGGAAATTGATTCGATTGAAACAAGTTTGGGAACAAAAAGGAAAATTAAAAAATTTGTAGAGACAGAGAGGTGGTGAGATGAGACTTAGGAAGTTGAAGAAGACATGGCTTTGTCTCACCTTAGACCTCCATGCCTCCTCTGTTCTTTTTTTTAATTGGTGAGAAAAAGTAAAAGCTAAATCATTATTAAAATTTGAAGATGAACCCCCAAAAAAATGGTGGTCTTATATGATTATATGCATACAAACATGTCTTTTTGTAAATGTGGAGCTGATATGCCCCTTTATTTTTCATCTTTCTCTACACTTGGACCATTTATTTATTAATTTTTTATTTAGATCCATTTTCTGTTCTACACTCAGGTTTTTTTGCAATTTGATTATTTTTTTCACTTGATGCAGCGATTTATTTCTTCTTATTGCATGCATATATATAAACCTTCTTCATGTTTATATGGATTAGTTATTTTGTTTGGAACTATATAAGTTTGTTTACGTTGTTGATCCAAAACGTTACCTAAGCTGTTATTGTAAAAATTCATATGCGAATCATGAGACATATGGATAGTGTTTCTGAATTTAGCTCAGCTTGTTGGTTATTTTGTTCGATACTGAAAGATAAGGGTTTAGTTTTCAATTCTCTGAAAATATAGGGTACTAAAGTTCATATAATTGGGAAGTGAGTGGGCAGCTGACAAAAAAAAGTTGGGAAAAAAGTGGGTCCAAAGACCCTTGATGCGTGGATCCAGCTCATGCATGAAAAGCTTAATTACCATTATCTAAAGTTGGAAGCCCAAACCTTAACACAATTTTCATTATTATTGTTACTTCCACTTTTTAAATTTCCATTTTCTACCAATGCGAGAAAATGAATTTGCCTAAACGAAGAGCTGCATATATTGACTTTAAGTAAATTTGCCCTTTCGAGTTGTGTAATTGACAAACCATGCCTCTGTCTTATGGGCCTACATGTATTTAATTAAATGGGAGAACATCATTAAATAAAACAAAACATTATGTCGACGCACATTCGAGCATATGATTAAGGTTCCAAAATACACCTAAGCATTTCCTATAATCAACGTACATGTTGAGCTTAGCTCTGTGCATATATCTTGCTCTATGCATACATTAGCTATATGCACATGCTTTTTGACTATTTTAATATAGTACAGAAAACAAATCACATTTGACTTATTCACTGTGCTGCTACGTACTATAAAAAACAGCATAAACCAGTAACTATTCTACAAGATAATTACTTATTTTGCATTGATATTTCTTTTTCTTGTGTGGTCTTTTGACAAAAATATATATGTATAAATTTCTCGACTTCAATGTAAATATGTTTAAGTTTTCCGTGAAAACATTACTTAAACAGGTATTCAGCACCGTCGAGATGTCTCGTAATTTTAAAGTGATGACATTTTCGGGTGTGTTATACGACTCGTTTCATATGCATCGATTTAAACCTTGCATTAACACTTTAATATGTTTATGGTGTCTAGAGCAATAAATGAAAAAGACATTTAGATGTAAAAAATAGACTTTTAATGATAAAAGAAAACAACTTTATCACGTTGCTGAGAAGCCTTCCCCGGTGCGACACGTGTTCTCGTGAAGGGATAAGATCACTCGCACCTTTTATATCGACCACTCCATCTATCGTTGTCTTCATTTGTTTCCCCTATTTCAACACTAGCAACTCGAAGGAACAAAAAAAAAGTATAAGATGAAATAAAAGTATCTAAGACCAGCTCCATCGGAGTGTCTAGAAAAGGAGTTCTAAAGAAAAGCACAAGAAAAATA
>OVBX01005922.1:0-12435 GCA_900406325.1 Erucastrum elatum
GCTGATAGGTTTTGTTAGCAGTCAAGAAGCAGAGAGATCAACGAGAGAAAGGTCCAAGGTTCTCTTGTAAAGACGGTTGCTCTGGTTGAAGAGTCGCCGTGTATAGTGATTGCTGGTTCAATCCCAGCTCCGGTGAGATATAGCGGCCACATCTCGTTAACGGTGTGGTGCGGTGAACACCGGGTCAACAGATCGATCGTGTTGTTACTTCGTGGAAGAAAGATCGGTGATTGAGCTTCACATAGACTAATAATGAAAAGTCTATTAACGACAATATTTTAGATTGATACGGTGGAAATACGGTAGTTAATTGATAACTGGTACCGGTACAATAATTTTGAAGAGAGTCAATTTTTGATCACTATGGCATAACTAACTTAGTTTTTTCTATCTATTGATTCACAGCCTCCGGAAGTCACGGTTCGGAGAGAGATAGAATGGAGCATAAGCAATATTATTCTGGTGAAAAAATTTACTGACTACACTCACGGCCAGTGACTTTCCGATTGAATCATAGATCATAAGGTTTTGGCCTGACAAAGAACTTTTTGCATGTTTTTTATTCCTTTACTATTTTCTCCTTTTTGTTGATTTTTTTTTGTAACACTTTTGATGTTTCATTTTTTGATTCAATTATTTTTCAGTATTGACCACTGCAGTTGAGTTCGATAGTACAGCTATTGCTGAAAGTATCAAGAAGCTTGCAGTTATGAATCCAAAGGTAAATTTACATTATTTAATTGTTGCTAGACAATTCTTTTAATTTATAACGCTTAAACTAAAGTTGAAATTTTTAATTTTATAAATTCATAAAATTACTAAAATAAGTGATGTGGGTACAAAGAAAGAAAACCCCAAAAAAACATAAGAGAATAAAAATCGACAAAGATATTAACTTCAACTATCTATATAATTAAAGATTGGTATTTTAATTGATGTTTTATGCAGCAGGTATGTTTTTCCTCAACTTGATTTTTCAAATGTAAAGATTTTATTTGGGTTTAGGGAAACGATTAATGTATAACTATTGGAGATATAAACAACAAGCTTTTAATCTCTTTCAAATTTACCAATATATACATAACCTTCAAAATAATATTTATTTTCTTTGTGAGTTATATAACCTCAAAATATTATTCATCAGAACTGAAGATCACAAAACAAGGTCCGTGCACAGGTGCACGGGAGATAATACTAGTTCTTTATAAATGGTACCAACTACCAAGTTTGAAAAATGAAGAGGAATTAATTAGTCCCTCTCATTTCCATAGTCATCAGTTAAAGCCCAACTATATTCTTTATTGGTTAGTGGATTTAAAGTTAGTTCATTTGGTTTTATAATGTAGTGTTATTCAATGGTTGATTCTAAATCTTTAATTAAAATCTAGTGTTATTGGTTCTTATACTTACAATCTCTTCATTAAAGAAATTTAAAATCCATTGTTATTCAATTTAAGACTTAGATTTAAGATTTAAAATCTTGTGTTATTCATATTTGATAAGAAAATTGGATTCCTTTGATTTGAAATACTTTCAATGGATTTGGATACAACTTTATGTGTAAAATATACGAGTTAAAATCTAACGTATTACCTCAGGATTTTATAAAACTCTCAACTAAAATCAAGACTCAAATGAGAAAATAACATAACGTGATGAAAAGCACTCGTCTAGTGCAACATTTCTCATTTTAACAAATCAAATTCTTTGTATTCAGATAATATATGTACAGTTCTTTTTATAAAGTCAGTGCTTCCCATTTCGTTTATAAAATTAGCATTTGGCATCTTCATCTTTATGACTTTATCGGTCATTTGATCAAACCTAGAAAATAAATTTCATCCTTTGACCAAACCTAAATTTTCTTTGCATTACGTTTGATCAAACTGAGATATCTTTTTCTATCGGCTATTATCTTTTTCACTGATCAAACGTAGAAAATATTGTTTTCACTGTGTATTAATGGTGATCTTATGATAATATTGTTTTTTGGAACGTACATACAATAAACTGTAATTCTGTTACAGAAATCAAATCATATTATCTTGAATTTATAAATACACTGACAGAGATTTAAATATCTAAATAAATCATATATCTTAGATTGTAAAATGAATCAAAAAATTAAAAATCTACCCTATTTTAAATCAATAGAGTTGATTTCAACTTATATAACCAATAACACCACCTAAGACTTATTGCCTCTCTTTTAATTTAAAGAATCACTAGATCTCGATCCGCGCAACCGTGCAGATATTTATTTGCGTTTATATTTATATAAATCTTTTGCTTTCAATTTTTAATTGGTATATATTATAGTAATCACACATATAAGATGTGTAAATTTAATATTTTTCAAACATAGACATATTAGAGTATACTTGTTTTCATCAAATAAATTGTTTTAAACTTTCACATGTATTTGGTTATTCTTATTAATTTTTTATTTGTTATATTAGAGATTTCATTACTGAATAAATAAATAATAAATAGAAATAGAATTTGGTAAAATATTTAAATATTATCATCTGAAAAGATAATGTAATATTTCACAAAATAAGATAGTTAAAAAAACTAAATTTATAGCTTCGTATATTAATATTATAAATATTTTAATTTTAAGTTTTAATTTTATATGTATATATATATATTTATTTTAGATTTAATTTTAGTCATATATTTAAATGTTTCTTTAAATATTTCAAATATACTAATTTAAGTTTACATGTTGTAAAATGTTTTAAACCATCACATGTATTTGTTTATTAATATCATATATTTATATTGTTTTTTTTTTGTATTTAGTTATTAAATAAATTAATATGTGCATGAAAAAATAATATTTGATAATTAATTTGTATTTAATATATGTTAAATTTTTATCTGCACTTTGAGTATTGCATAATAATATTCCATTGCTAATTACAAAATTAGTGAAATATTTACATATATTTTTTTCTGAAAATTAATATTTTTTAAAAATATTTAGATAAACATAATAATTTTCTTTTAATATAATTTATTCTGATTATATAATTGATAAAAAAATAGAATACATATTTTTTTTTTCATTTTATATACGTTAACTGAATATAGTAGTGTATAATAATATTTCAAAACTAATCATGAAAGTATTTAAATTATTTATATATAATTTTTAAAATTAAGTTCTGTTAAAAATATTTTGGTATATATATGACTTAAATACAAGTTGGATTCAATATATTGTTATGAAATCCCTAAAATTTTGGGAAGTTATTGTTTTTAAATAATATTAAGGTTATTAATGATTGAATAATGTTATATATTATGTTCAATATGAAGATTAATGATGATTGGAAATGTAATGTGACCAACTCTAATTAGTCCATTTTATAAAAAAATACACATGAATGAGAAGTCATGACTTCTCTTTTAATATAATAGATTGAATATTTTAAGGCTCTCAATAGTAACCAAAAAAAATATAAGGAATAGAAAAAAAAGAATAAAAATGAATAAAATAAAAGGAAATATATTCTTCTCTTAATTTGATAAGGAGTAATTTTAGTCTTTTAATCTTTAAATCTTAGGAATGTTAAGGAATTATAGGTAACACATATTCCTTATAAATGGTGCAAATTGCAAGGAATGCTAAGAGCACCTCCATCAGTAGTACTTAGGGGAGGTGCTAAAGTAATTAATGCCCAAAATTAAATGAAAAATGAGTTATTAACGTAGGAGCGCTCCTGAAATAAGTGTTTCTGGTTGTCTTTAAGGAGCCTTACGTGGCGCCTTGCTATTCGCTTTGCTTTAATATAGAGAGAGGAGAAAAAAATCGTGTTTCTCTCTTCCGTTTCTCTTCTTCGATGTCTCCTTTGCAAACCATCCGATCGAATCATCGAGGAGAAATCTCGACAGTTTGATGTTATTTGATCGGTTTGTTCCTCGTCGATTCTCTCTTCCTCATCGAATCTCTCTTCCTCGTCGATACTCATGTCATATCGATTCTCTATTCCTCATCGAAATCTCATCGCCGGGTCTCTCTCTCTTCCTCGTTGATTCTCTCGAAACGGTGACGGTTGATTTGTTCTTTGTTCGTCGATGTTCTCCTCCAGAATCGTCCATGCAATCACCTAAAAGGTTCGATATATTTTATATTTTTGTTCCCGTGAATTGAATTCGTTTGATTGGATGTTGAGGTTTGGCTCTGTTTATCTCAGGTCGATGGGGGAAGTAGTGGTCAGAAGAAGCGAGGAACGGACTATGGAGCCGAAGGTTTGGCTCTGTTTATCTCTGTTTAATTATTTGATTTTTTCAAGTTTGCTTCTTTTGTCTTGACTTTGATTCAAAACAGTTAATTGATTAAATCTTCTTGTCTTAATATCACGGTTGTAGTTATTTCGGATGGTAAGGAGCGTGGGAGACAGTAAAGGAGAAGACACAACATTGAAGACAAATGTATTGCAGGGAGCCACAACATACGATATCAAAGATGTCAAACCATCTCTCAATAAATTCAGAGGTAAGCCTGTCAACCTTTTAATGCTTGTTAGACATTGTTTAGCCTGGAATTAAATGGAATTTAGGATCATGTACTTGATGGCCATTGTTTAGGTTGGAAGTAAATGGAGTTTAGGTGTTTTGGTTGTTTTACATTAATGGTGACTTACATGTTTTACAGAAAACAAAAGATGAACATTGATCATTTACTTCATTGTCTTAATATGTTCCAACTTTCAAATTTGCTTCTTTGTCTTGCTTTTGGGGTCTTGATTAGACTTTAGGTAGATACATTGATGGCATTTACACTTAACACTAACTAAACTCCATTTAACTTTTCTTTATAAAGCGACCTCCTATCCCTCTCTCAATTCATATCTCATCTGCTCAGAAGTATCTTTTCTTAAAACAGAAGATCTCTTTCTCCTTTTATAAGTCCTTCTCCTTCGCTATGGATCCATTTGGATTTCAAAACCTTTTAAACAGTCAACAGCCAAACACCTCCTTCCCCTTTGAAGTCTCTGCCTCCGATTCGTCTGTCTATGGTACTGGATGGCCTGAAGCTCCAAACGAAGATGCACCCATCGTGGCTGAACGTATCCAAAGATGGAAATGGTCACCCCTGGAAGACAAGGTGCTCATCAGTTTTTGGTTGAACACATCCAAAGATCTTGTCGTGGCAAATGAGCAGAGTCTGTCAGCGTTTTGGAAACGAATTGCTGCATATTTTGCGTCAAGTCCGGAGGTTGCTGATTTGCAAAGGAGAGATCCAAATTGTTGTAAGTCGAGGTGGGGGAAGATTAACGAGGGCGTGTGCAAGTGGGTAGGCTGCTATGATGCTGCAAATAAACAAAAATCCAGTGGGCAGAATGAGGATGATGTTTTGAAGATGGCTCATGAAATATACTTCAATGATCACAACAGAAAGTTCACACTTGAGCATGCTTGGTTGGAGCTTAGGCATGATCAGAAGTGGTTAGTAGGTCTGTCGAGTAAAGACAATGGCAACACTAAGAAAAGAAAGCTTGATGACCCACAACACAGTCATCTGAGTCAGTGCCATTTAGCGTTGGAGATGAAGCTATGTCTCGGCCTCCTGGTGTGAAAGCTGCAAAGGGGAAAAATAAACAGGGTAAGAGTAAGACTTCCGAAGGAGAAGTGAACTTAGAGAAAATATGGGACTTGAAGCAACGGGACTCTGAATTGAAGCAACGGGATTTTGAATTATAATTAAAGCTTAACAATCAGAAGTTGCTTGACAGCCTAATTCTCAAGACATAGCCATTAACAGAAAAAGAAATTGCTTTGAAGGACAGTAATTCTTAAGACATAGCCTAATTCTCATTGATCTGTTGCTTTGAGTTTATAGATCTTAACCTTGTCTTATTTTGTGTCTGAGTTTGAGTTAATGCTTCTGGTCAAGTTTATGTTTTTTTGTGTCTTATGCAAGTTACTGTCTTTTATGTTTTTTTTTTCCAGTTGCGGATGATGGTTCTTACTGTTTTTCAAGTCTGTAAAATATTTGTTTCAATGTATAATATTGGTTTCTACTACATATGCTGTTTATCTTAGTGAATTTAGTGCTGTTTTTTCAGGTAGAGAACTTGATGGATCAGCTTGCAGTCGGCACATTTGAGATGCAAATAAATTAAAGGTAACTTGATGGTTAGGATTATAACTGATGGTTTGGATTGTATAACATCTCGTTCCTTGCAGTACATATGTAACTGATGGTTAGGAATATATAGTACATATGTAAGTGATGGTTTAGAGTATGTAACTGATGGTTTTTTTTTGTTCAAAAAAAAGAGTATGTAACTGATGGTTAGGATTATAACTGATGGTTTGGATTGTATAACATCGCGTTCCTTGCAGTACATATGTAACTGATGGTTAGGAATATATAGTACATCTCGTTCCATGCAGTATGCTTGTAACTGATGGTTTATGTGTGATTTAACACTCGTGTTTTGCTTTTGCAGGACAGTAAGGTCAGTGCCATGTGATACGAAAAGAAAAAAAAGAGAAAGCAGAGGGTAGAGGCATGTGATACCAAAAGATATAGTACACTGAGGTGGCATGTGACACAAACAAACACCAAAAGAGAAAGCAGAAGGCAGAGCCATGTGAGACAAACAATCTTCTTCACCAAAAAGTAGAATAATTCGTAGCACCTCTATATATGTTCTCTTTAATTCCTTTATAAAGATGGCATGTTATCAAACAAACACCAAGAAGTGATGAGTTACCATTGTTGCTTCCATTAAAGTTTCATTTTCTCTCTTTTCTCAATCACGTTTGCTGCTTTGTCCAATACAAGATTTACCATTGTCTAATAACAAGTTTTTTTTCTCTATTATCTTTTCTCTATTGCCATTTCTCTCTTATCAAAGTTTCATTTTCTTTCTTTTCTCAATCACGTTTGCCGTTTCTATTGCCATTTCTCTCTTACAAATTTCTTCAAAATGGCTTCTTCTTCTTCACATAATTTGGACGACATGATGGATGAAGCATTTGATCAAATTTTGGATCAACAGATTGAACGCCTTTATATCCAACATGAAGAACGTGACGAAGCAGGCAGGTCCAAAAAAAAGAGCTTTCATTGAAAGAGATCGAGAGCTAGGAAACATCCAGTTATGGAACGATTATTTTAGTGAAGATCCAACATATCCTTCTCACATCTTCCGACGCCATTTTAGAAAGAACAGGTCGTTGTTCATACGTATTGTTGATCGACTAACCGCTGAGATCCCATACTTTCAACAAAGAAGAGATGCTACTGGAAGGTTAGGCCACTCTCCATTACAAAAGGCAACGGCAGCAATTCGTATGATGGCATATGGTGGGCCAGCTGATTCGTTCGACGAATACTTTCAAATTGGTGAGACCACCGCGCTTTTATGCTTGGAACATTTTGTTCAAGGAGTCATAGATTTATTTGGAGATGAGTATCTAAGAAGACCCACGGCAGAGGATCTTCAACGACTACTCAATATTGGAGAGCAACACGGATTTCCCGGGATGATAGGAAGCATTGATTGTATGCATTGGGAGTGGAAGAATTGTCCGACCGCTTGGAAAGATCAATATACATGTGGATTAGGAAAGCCATCTATTGTATTAGAGGCTGTAGCTTCACAAGATCTTTGGATATGACATGCATTTTTCGGAGCTGCAGGTACACTCAACGATATCAATATTCTTCATCGATCACCGGTTTTTGATGATATATTGCAAAGTTGTGCTCCAAAAGTTAATTACATGGTAAACGGACACCGCTACCGTTTGGCTTACTATCTCACATATGGTATTTATCCAAACTGGTCTACTTTATCCAATCTATTCATCTTCCGCAAGGTCTAAAAGCATCCAAATTTTCTGAACATCAAGAAGCTACACGTAAAGATGTCGAACGTGCTTTTGGGGTCTTGCAAGGTCGATTCAAAATTGTCAAAAATCCAGCTCTTTTGTTGGATAAAAAGAAAATTGGTAAGATAATGAGAGCGTGTATCATTCTACATAATATGATCGTAGAAGACGAACGAGTTGGATACAGTCAGGTTTTCACACAAACGGATTCAAACCAAACGTCAGAAGTCAATGAAGTCAATGAAGACTAAATACGATGAAGGCCTTCAGCTCTCGGGAATCTTGAGGGCATGCTGAGAATTCGAAATGAAGTCCGTGATAATTAGATACATGAACGATTGAAAGCTTATTTGGTTGAGAATATATGGCAGAAATTTGGTACCAACTAATCGGTTATTCCTCGCTCACGTTTTGTATTTGTATTTTAATATGTTTGTATGTCTTTTTTATTAAAAATTTTATGTATGTTTTTATTTTCAATTAATCAACTTAAAAAAAATTAAAATTAAGAACCCACATGGGGTTTTCCCATTGGAGGAGATAAACAAACAAAGGTCCTTAACTTTTCTAATCTATTTTTTTGCTTTAAATTTAATGTTTAGGAACCATTAGGAGTCCTAACCAATGGAGTTGCTCTAAGGAATTGGCTATTTTCACTCATTCCTTTGGTCACTATTTAAAGCCTTAGAATCCCATAGTTTAATCTGAATGAACAATAATACGGAATAACTATTCTTATTATTTTTTTCTCTTCATTTCTTTTCTCATAATTCCTATTATTCCTTTTGTGATAACCAGTTAGAACCTTATTTTTTTACTCCAACCATAAACCCAATTCAATAAAGACCCATAAAGTCTTGATCCAAATATATAACTGAAGAAATGGCACTCTAAACGAAACCCTTTTTCTTCATAAAACACTAAAATAAATAAGATTTTGCAACTCAGTTAACTCTCCTCTTACAGGTAATCTGAACATCAAAAGAAAATTACATTATCAATAGAAATTACATTTCCACTTGAAAACATTGTTCTTCTTAAATAGTGCCTGGCATCTCCACAGACTCGGCCCTTTTCACAGACTTAGGCACAAGTGAAATATTACTTTCATCATCATCGTCATCCACACACATCACAAAAAAAATCAAATATTTTCCCTGTCTAGCATGAATGGCTGGTTGCTGTAGGTAAATGTGTGGGGTGAGGATGAAGATCATCGTATATAAAAATACCAAAGTGAAAATAATAAGCACAATGATAAGCCATATAACATGCCCAGCTGCGACAATTGTGGCGAAAAAGAATGAATACGCCATGGACATCAGAGCAATAAGCAGTGATGGCAAGGCTACCTTTAAAGAGCTGTTAAATAGTGCAGGATCCCCCAACTGTGCCCAAATAAGAGAAACTACTGCTACAATTGAAAACTGCATAGCCATGATGTCATATATGAGGAAGAAAATAAGACGAAAGTCAGTTACTAGACTTGCCATGCCTAAGTTCGGAGTAGAGCTTTTAAAGCCACCTGGCATTGTAAAACATGCTGCAAACGTTACGGTTGATACAAGAGCCGCCACCACAAGAAGAGCGTTGACATACTCTTTGTTTCTGTCTAGAGGCACTGATGGTCTTGTTAGCTTCATGGTATTCATGTATCTGACATCATTTTGGGTGTGGCCATGAACTAAGGCCAACAATGTCAACCTCTATACTCAAACCAAGGGTAAAAACATTACAAGCTGTAACTAATCAATGATAGGATCAATAAAGCAATGTCATGCTTAAGAGTGAGACATACCTCCCGAAAAATGTAGTGGGGTTGGAGGTTGTCCTCTGCAATATCCAGAGCTGTCAAGCCGACATTATTCTGTATCAATAGGTTTTCCCATCTCATAAGGCGATAAGCAGCTCGAGGACGCCACTTAATGGTGGCTAGATGCAGAGGTGTATTCCCATCCACATCTTGCTCATTAGCTAGATTTTCTATTTCTTCACTCATTATCAGATGACGTAGAGAGTCATATTTCATACTATTGGCTGCAAGGTGAAGAATGTTCTGTCCTTCTTTATTGAGTAAGTATTTTGCATCAGGACACCATTCTAGAATCTTGTTAACAATTTCGACATGGTTGGTCTTCACTGCCATATGGATCGGAAAGGATCCATCATTATCACATATATAAACACTCTTTGTTGATCGGTCTAACAAGTTGCATACTCCTTTATAGAACCCTATGGATACACCAAATGCAAGACAAGTTCTTCCTTCTTCATCTAGCTCATCAATAAGACTTGGATATTCATCGAGAATAATATTAAGAATACCTGCTAAAACAAGTAGAGATATTCACCACAGTACATGGGCTATAATAATAATGATCTTGTGAATGGGTGAATAGAAAACAAACCTATATCCATGGACTTCAAAGCAGCATGTGCCAAACATTTACTCCCTTCCAACTTTGTTAGTAAGTTAGAGTTTGCCCCTTCAGGGCCATCACTTCCTAACATTGCTTTCACAAGAGGGACATACCCGGATTCAGCTGCCAAATACAAGGGAGATATTCCATTTTTGTTTGCAAGAAACGAAGCATGCTTGTTCGCATTCACCAGCAAGAAGGCTGTAACCATATGGCAGCGTTTCAAGGCCAAGTGCAGAGCAGTATGTCCATCGATGTCTTTCACAACATATAGGTTCAATCTTTTATCAGACACTCCAGATGAAACAAATGTTAGTGTAGCAACAAGGGCCTCAACAACAGCTGAATGACCAGCACGAGCCGCAACATGAAGCGGAAGCTGATCCTTCCAGTTTGGCTCCAATAGAAGGCATGGACATTCAGAAACTATGCTCTTCACTACTTCAACATGACTCCAAGCGGCAGCAAGGTGAAGGATGGAGTCTTCTTTATCGTTCTTGAAGCATTCCATAGGTGTTCCACATCTTTTTATCTGTTCCAGATATTCATGGTTTCCATTGCTCAGTGCGCTAAAAATCATCACATTCATAGGCACATATTCACCAGGGAGATCAAAAAGATCAGACAATCTGAGATTGATAAAGAAATCTGGCACAGGCTCTGTGACTTCACTAGGTGGTGTTGTGTCTTCTTTTCCAGCTCGAAGGAAACCTATTGAACTGAGTGTACGCAAGCCCTTATTTATCATATTCATGGGGGTGTATCTTTGTCTCCATTGTTCCTGAGACACATTAGTTGATATCTGTGCCTCAATTCCATCTAAACGTGATTCGGAAGTGTCCATCTCAAACCTAAATCATTGCACATAAAACGTAATAAAAAATAAGTTAGAATCATACCAAGAAGAGAAAAGGATAACGAGACTTACTAAGTGCAAGAATAAGACAAGAAAATAGTTGCTAAGGCGAAATGAGACTCTGTGTTCGTCCATTTATTAAAACCCTTACTGTCTCAAAGCCATGTGCGTGCACAGGGATCAGTGTGAGTGTAATCAAAGTCAATGCAGAAACAGAGTGGAGGTCTTTTTTTTTAATCCGGATTAAACCTAACACCTCGATTACAGAATTTTAGACTTTATGGTGTAACTGTAAATGGTAACCATATGTCAACTTTAAAGACCAACGAAACCTAATTTTCTAATCTCTCAGTTTCATAATATATGTTATTTTAGCTATTTTTTCTTATTAAACAAAAATTATTCTTTACAATTTCAATTCAAATTATACTTATTTTCAGCTTAAAATTAATTACAAACTGCATTGATTTTATAAATAATTTTATTTATCTCAAATACTATTGATCAAAGAAGTATAATTAATAAAAATTTGCATATATTTCAACAATTTTTTAATCTGTATGAAATGTGTCAGAGTGACACTTATTCAAAAACAAATGGAGTATATATTAAAAACATTACTCCCCTTATTTTAAAATAAATGTCATTTTATCTTTGTGCACACATATTAACGAAAAAATAATAATACATATTTTCTATATAAAAACACAATTACATATACACCTAACCATATTTTAACCAATATAAAAATAATTTGCAACATAGAATTAATAAATTTTGTATTGAAAATTAAAAATAACACTTATTTTCTAACAAAAAAAATCTCTACAATAACACTTATTTTATAACGGAGGGAGTATAACATTTGAATCATGACACGTGTCATTACGAGAATTAAATTCAAAATAATTAGAAAAAATTAGTTGATCCATCTAAACATATGGTATACTTTTCATTAACTTACTCATATACTCCATTTGTTTCACTTTAGTTGTCGTTGTAGACTTCGACACACAGATTAATAAAACATTTAATTTTGTATATTTACTAGATAAAAACATCATTACCAATACCCCTAACCAGATTTCAACCAATAGAAAAATAAATTAGAATAAAAAGTCAATATTTTTTTCATTAAAATCATAAAACAGAACTTATTTTGAAACAATTTTTTTTCTCCAAAACGACATCTAATTCGAAACGGAGGGAGTAATTAATTATTGATATAAAATAATTCTTTATCATTTTCTTAAATAGAACATATGGAATTACCTAATATGATAAAAAAAAATATATATATATATA
>OVBX01005923.1:0-10543 GCA_900406325.1 Erucastrum elatum
TCACTTTAGGTGCTCGACCATGTATGATATCATCAAAAACTGGTGACCGATCAAGAACATTTATATCGTTGAGTGTACCTGGTAAACCAAAAAATGCGTGCCATATCCAAAGATCTTGTGATGCCACGGCTTCTAAGACAATTGACGGCTTCCCCGAACCACGTGTGAATTGACCTTTCCAAGCCGTCGGGCAGTTTTTCCACTCCCAGTGCATGCAGTCTATGCTGCCTATCATTCCTGAAAACCCCCGTACCTCTCCAATATCGAGTAATCGTTGAAGATCCTCGGCTGTAGGTCTCCGTAGATACTCATCTCCAAAGCATTGTATTATTACATCACTGAAATTTGCCAAACACGAACGTAATGTACTGTCAGCCATCCGGAGATATTCGTCATATGTATTTCCTGACTGACCATATGCGAGCATACGCATCGCTCCCGTACACTTCTGAAGTGGAGATAGACCGTTCCTTCCGGTAGCATCTGGTCTTTGCTGAAAGAATGGAAATTCAGTACTCACACGCTCGACAATGCGAAGGAACAATGGTTTGTTCATTCGAAAACGCCTCCTAAACAAATCCGTTGTATATGTAAGATTTCCCGTGAAATAATCGTTGACAAGCTGAGTGTGCCCTAGTTCCGGATCTCGTTCGATAAAAGTCCGTCTTTTAGACTTCTTGGGCTGAGCATAAATCACTGAATCGATGAAATTATCAACTACTTCGTCCACCATTTCTTCTAAATATTCATCAACTTCATCACTTGATGAGGAAGACATTTTGTTTTTTGCTTGTTCCTTCCTTGAAGTCAAATAAACATTTATAAGTATAATATCATAATACATATTCTTACTTAAGTAAAAGTTTCATAATCCATTTATTTTGTTAAGTATAATTATTTAAAATTTTCATAATCCATATATTTTGTTAAGTTTAATTATTTAAAATTTTCATAATCCATATATATTGTTAACTAATTTTTTTAAACTTTTCATAATCCATTTATTTTGTTAAGTTTAATTATTTAAAATTTTCATAATCCATATATTTTGTTAACTAAATTTTTTAAACTTTTCATAATCCATATTTTTTAATTATAATTATTTAAAATTTTCCATAATCAATATTTTTTCTTAACTAAATTTTTTAAAATTTTCATAATCCATATTTTTTTTACATATGGATTCATAATCCATATTTTTTTTACTTATGGATCATAAATTCATAATCCATATATTTTTCAATTTTTTTACAAATTTCATATTCTATGTCTATACCATTTTTTCCAAATTTTTTTTAAAATTTTTTTACGTGTATTTTAATAATTCATATATTTTTCATTACCTTTGTTTGCTTGTTCACCAACTAGTTTTCTTTCATAATATATATGTTTGAACCTTCATAGGTTGATGAGTTACTTTGATTTGCTTGATAATAGGTAGATGGAAGAAGAGATACAAGAGAAGTAGTTGCAAGAACAGAAGGAAGAGTAGAGAAGTTGTTGCAAGAAGAGAAGGAAGAGTAGACAAGTAGATGGAAGAAGAGAATTTGTAGAGAAGTAGCTTGTTCTCAGACCCAAATCGTAGAGAAGTAGTTTTGTTCTCAGAACATATAAAAGTATAAAGATGATTGCAAGAAGAGATGAATGATACTAAAGTGAAACACATAGTTATCATATTTATAACAGTCAGGTACAAATACCCGTGATGAGTTCAAAATACAAGGTCGGGTACATACATATCACCCGTGACTTGGAAACATATCCTCTAGGTACATAGACCCATATCCGATGGACCTAAAACAGGGAGTGTAGAAACGTTACCAAAATACTACACTGCAACACATACTTCCCGTGATACAAGACGACATAATAAACCTGCTACAACTTGAGACCTCCACTGCAACACCTAGTAACCTCCAACACGTTTACTCCAACCCGTGACCTGCAAAAGAAAATAAAACAGAATCAAGTTCAAGCTCAAGCTTTACAAGCTAAAGAATCAACATACAAGCTAAACGTTAAGATAAACAAGTAACAAGCTTTTCACAACCACCAAATCAAAGCATTTCACCAAGCTAAACAACCTATACGTTAAGATAAACAAGCTAGAGGAAAATCAAAGAAACTATAACAGATATGCGATTACACTAACCAACTCAAAGCATTTCAGTGATAAGCTTATTTTTTAGAGCTACTTCATGATCAGTTAGTGATTCAGTGTTCTTGGCTAGGAGACGATCTAAAATTTTCTTATTGGAGATGGCGTTTTCTGTGCTAGGATACGTTGAACGTTTTCAAAAGCTGCCTCGTTCGGCTTCTTGCGTTTGGCAGCTTTGCTGGCCTTGACATCCGGTGGCCTAACCTCTTCCTCTTCAGCCACCTCCGGACCACTGTCCTTCTTTTTCTCCTTCGGCTGAACGTGTGATCTCCATTTCTGATCAAAACGAAGTGCCCTCCAGCAATGTTCTAAACCGAACTTGGCATTATAGTCATTAGAGAAGATGCCATGAGCCCGCTTCATGACATCATTCTCTGACTGGCCACTCGTCTGCTCCTTCAAAGCGGCTTCATGGGATCCGACAAACCTACACACCTTTGTGTTCACCCTTCCCCACCTCTGCTTACATTGACTCCACTCTCTTGGAATGGAGCCAACGAGCAGAGGACTCGAGTTCACATATGCCTCTATCCTCTTCCAAAAAGATCCAAGTTTTTGTTCATTGCTGACAATTGGATCCTTGCTTGTGTTCAACCAAGCACTGATGAGGACAGTGTCCTCTTTGGTTGACCACTTTCTCCTCTCCAGTGGTTTAACTAACCCGGGAGAGCTAGCAGATGCCTCAGCAGAGTCAACGTCAATTATAGGGGGGTTCTGCGAGGCTAACAAGTTAACAAACCCGTGTGAGTTAAGGGATAAAGGATCCATTGTTTGATATCTGGTTTGGTGTTTAGAGGTTCGTGTGGTTTTGGTTTGGTGCTTAGATGTTCGTGTGATTTTTAAGATTTGATTGTGTGAGTTTTTGTTACGGGAAATCCTATGTTTTAAACTAGTTTTCCATTGCTTTACTACACAACAACTAGTGCACTTAATTACCCAACAACTTAACTTAATTCCACAACTACTTATTCTCTGTTTTCCATTGATTATACATCAAATCAGTTGAAAAATTTCGACTAGTTTTAAAACTTCTACCAGCTAATAGAGACATTAATGAATGATAAAGCAAACAACTTCAACTTCAAGTACAAATTGTAGACTACCTAGTTCATTTAAAGCTCTGCTCAACCTAATCAACCAACACGCATTCAGTTCAGTAAAGCTCTACTCAACCTAATTGAACTAGCATTCAGTTAAGTTCAGTTCAGTTCAGTTCAGTAAGGCTCAGTTCAGTTCAGTTTACCTTAGCTAGTTAGTCGAAGCAGAGCTTCTCCAGGATCGATACTTGCACCGTAAGGTTGTAAACCTCCCCAGTTAGGCGATCAACCTGCTGAGTCATCCCTTTTGCCTGGCCCTGAACATGGAAACATAAATCAATTACTCAGGTTAAACAAAAATCAGTAACTCAAAATTTTCCAATCTACAACAATTATTTTACTCACCCGCAAAGTCTCAATCTCATGTTTCAGACACGGCACCCAATTAATCACCTCTTCAGCATCCTCCACACGCTTAGTCAACCATTCGAGCTGTTCCTGGACACCTATCACCCAAGGCTGGCGGAAGTGAAACCCATCAGCCTTGTTTACAACAAAAAAAAAAATTGTCAGTAGCTGTTCCAAGAAGAAATGTATTGAAAGTAAAAAGCTGAAGACTTTGAAAGACCCATTACCTCGTAGTTGACGCAACTGAAGAACCTCTTCCCAGGAAGAGTGTCGAACTCCTCTTTGCGTCGCACCTCGTTGATGATTCTCCCACCGCAGGCACACTTTTTCGGAACATTGTATTCAGTGTCGCATGTGTAATGAAGCATGTTGATATACTCCTTTTGCCTCTTTGAGTTTATTATATCTTCTGCTGGATCCATCTGTGAAAGAAAACGAAATGATTAGAACATATTGACAATACAATATCATAATACACCAATCAAAATCGAAAACCGAACCAATATTATCGAAACTATACAAGAACAACGATAATCGAAACAATACAACAAAGAAAATCAAAAACCGAATCAATTAAAAACACTTACTACTCCTAAATGAAAGGATGAGATACAAATCGAACCCCTCTATCGATTTCAAATAATTAAATTGCACTAAACCCCTCTTTCGATTTCAAATCTCACAGAAACAAACCCTAAATGAAAGGATCATGCCAAGTTAAATCAATTAATGGAAACACAGATCGATTTACACCCGAAACCCCAAAACCTCAAAAAAATTTTGAAATCTGAGATATCGATTTCCACAAATATGAACAAAATCAAACCGTCAATCTACTATATGCTCACCTGAGGTCGTGGAGAAGATAATCTGTCGTCGATTTGCACGATAAGACCTTGGAGACTCGGCGTCGGTCGTAATCGCCTCTCAGACACAAACCCTAGCTTTCTTTTCGACAAGAGAAAATGAGGAGCAATACGGGGAAACCCTACTTTCCTCCCTCTCTACGCGCTTTCTCTTGATCCATTTACCACATGACGCATGGCTAAATCCGCTAGCAAACGGATCATGCGCAAGGCCCGGTTCGCCGAAACAAACCCATTTTTTATTTCTTTTTAATCAATCGGGCCTTAGAACTCGAGCCTGTGACCCGCGTTAGATCCCGCGTTGCGGATGGTCTTAGTCTCCTAGTGGCCAGAGCAGCGATACTATGTATAGTAACCTGGGTTCGACACCCCATCGGTTCATATTTATTTTCGCATTATTATAATCACAGGAGGAGGAAAGTCCCACATCGGTTACACAAAGAAAAAGGAAGTGAGATGATACTCTATATATAGTTATCTCCTCCTTCTTCACTTCCTAGTAAGATATGGGTTTCTATGAAGCCCAATATCTCATATAGTTTAATTTTGGGCCGACTAATCGGCGATTAATTAGGTTATTGGGCCGATTTATTGGTTCATGGGCCGATTAATTAGTTCATGATTTTGTTGCCCGATTTTGCCAAAATCGCAGCAGAGAGAGTCCGACCAGCGTATAGGCGGGCGCCTAGGCGGCCAGGCCCCCGCGTTTTAGAACAGGGATTGTGGATTCATTCAACAAAATCCATCTCTATTTCTAATTTTAGCAATCTTCCGCAACCACGCTTGTAAACTCTTGATCATAATGTGAGTTTAAGTTTGGTGAATTTAACATGTGGATTTCAATCTTACGTCAGATTCAGTATCAGCTTGGTTTCTCCAATTATCTGCAGTTTCTTTACGCGCATGGGATCATCAAGACCTTTGTTTCGTTGTCCTGAGGTGAGGTATAACTGCCCGTCATAGTACCCAACCAGCGTTGTGTTCACACGGTATGGTAACTTATCAATCACATACCACTTCTGCAAAACAAACGAAACTCAAATATTGTTTACATTTATTAACAGACTAAATAGGTCTTAAGATGCATGGAGATTGACCATTGTGTCAGGTTAAACTTTAAGATTCCGCCTGCGAGAGTCATCTTCGTGGTTTCAGGATGCATATCTGTGGTGCCTCCAACAATGAGAATGGAGTTGTTAACTACTCTACAAGCATATTCGATTTGGGAATCTGAACACTCGTTTCCAAACCACAACTGTCTCAGTGAGAGGCTCTTGTATATCGACTTCTTCCTTGGCATTGTACTAAGGATCTTCGAGGTGAATGGACCTGTTAACTTTACAGATGGAGCAACATCGTTCCCTTCGCTACAGTATCAAATTCACTAAATAAACACTAAAATTGATAAACAATATTCCAAGAGACTGCTTTGTATCATTAGTAGAATGCTTTACTCTCCCATATTTAACAAACATCATACACATAGTTGGAAAGATAAATACAAGTGAATCATCATGGTGTATGGATATGTTATACTCACTCTGTTTCTAAAGATTAAAAAAAAAACTCTTTCAAAATTATGTTTCAAAAAGATATATGTTTTACATTTTATATGCAATTTTTATTAGTTTATAATGATAGATGGTAAATTTCAAAGAAGTAATTTACTTATTCAAATACTATTAGTTTAAACTACTTTTTTTTGTCACCAGTGTAAACTACATTTATTCAACTTTTAATATATTTTCTTAATATGTGTAAAATATAAGAATAGAGAGAGTATATAACTTTTTTTGAAAAGAGGGAGTATATAACTAATTTGAGTTACAAAGTGTGCGTGGATTTACAATACAAAGGGTTTCTTTAGTCCACCTAGACGACATAAATTGTGAAGCAGCGCGCCCTATGCCTTAATTACTGACCAAATACGCTAATTTCTAAAAGGTGTGGATTTGGATGGGAGAAGACATGGTACACTATCCATATCTAATTTACAATGTAACACAACTCCGTAACCATATGAAGAGGACACTCTCAATCTGAAACAAAAGCTACGGTGTCCAAGTTCTTAAGACCATCCAAGATCTATCACAAATGATCCTCCGTGATTTTGTTGATTTATAAGGAAAACACTTGCTTTTAATAATTAAGAGAACAAAAAATATTGTTCCAGTCCCAGAGAAATTAGAATCGGAATTGTATGTGAATCAATAATAGAGTACCAAGACTTACATTTTAACTTTATCAAATATCATGACAACTTGGATAAAATGCATAAACTAGTGTAACAATTACAAGTTACGTCATTGGTGCTTTCCATGTGCCTAGCCCCAAAGAACCTGGTTGGATTTGAACCAAAGTAGGATCATCATACCTGTAAGGGAGTGAGGATTCAGATCCGACGTCATGATGGTCTACTTGTATGTATTTATCCGTTCCCACAATGTGTAAACAGTTACTAGAGTTCTTATATTTAGTGGGACACACTAGAACTTTATTCTCACGGTCAGCCAAGAAACTCGTTCCATTACAAAGCGGATGGGTTCGTTTCACTGATAGGAGTTTACTCCATGACATGTCTCCAGTAATTTTAATCTTGGTTGCCATCCATATATCTATGTCGTGTCTCTCGTTACGATAAGTTAACAGACAAAGTTTTTGCTCTTCTCTAGTCACTGATAAAGCGAAAAGATAATAAGAAAGAGGATCAACCGGAAGAGGCACATATCCAAACCTCTCTGTTGTAAAATCAAAACATCCTAAGGTATTTACGTTCCTCGGACAGGCTTGATTAAAATCATAAGAAAGCCAATAAGTATTTCCATCAACCGACGTGCCATATTGCCAAGCCCCTGGAAGTGACCACTCTTTAGTCTCACCAACAACCCTCCACAAATTAGATGTAAAGTCATAGATTTCGTACTTAACAAGGAATCTCCACCCGAAATCATGTCCACGATGATGGACCCTCAAGATTTTGTACTCGTTGTTGCATGAGGATTTACCAAGAGCGTAGGTATCGGTAAAATAGTGGGAATTTATGGGTTTGATAATCCTACTGGTTTCTCCTGAACATGGATTCCAAACAACTAGTCTTTCGTCCATGGTGGTGCATAGTAATAAACCATCGCAGTGACAGACCCGGCGAACGTCGACTTCTTCTGAATAATTAGAAAGATGGTCATTAAGGCTGAACTGACTTCTCACTTTTGCAACGTTGTCTTGGAGATCAAGCCTAACTAAATAGACCCTAAAATTAATTAACATCAACAAGAGACTTCTTCGCACGTCTCACTTCGTTTTTGATAAGAGTGTTCCATTCTTTTGAGGTAGATTGGAGTTGTGCCAGAGAAGCCTCTGGAACCCTAGAGAGTATCTCCACAAGCAAGTCCGTAGGAAGATATATTGTGTTTTTCCTCTTCTTTTCTTGGCCCGTCATCACTGATCTTGGGGATGAAACCTTTGGAACCTATTGCTGTGTTTGTATGAAACCCTAGTGTTGAGTTTGTATGAAACCCTAGTGTTGAGTTTGTATGAGGTTCACCGATTTAAAACCTTTCTATCGTGGGCTTCGTCGCCCTAGATTCATCTGAAAGTTAGGCTCGTGGGCCTGCGATGCTATAAGTAGCCTATGAAATACGTAATTGGTCCTTGAAAAATTAAACAGATTTTGCTACGGCAATAGCTAGTATTGGTCTTTCATATTTGCAGATTAGTAAACATATACAGTATTCCCTAACAGATTGCTCAAATTCTTTCCAGAGCCGTGGCAGCGATTGGTGAATATATCATAAAAACCGTTGCAGTAAAAATAATATTACAAATTATTATAGAGGAAAACGTATACAAGTCAGGCCTTATCGGTTTGGAATGTGTTGTGAATCACATGTTCACTCTTTTAAGTTTTAACTATCCCAAAGAGGCGTTGATAAGGCTGTGGTTTAAAGAGAACTGCAATCCCCTATGAAGACGAGTTATGCTTACATCTTCCGAATGTAAAATTCCAGCATTATATGAGAAACTCTTCTTAATGTGTTGGTGTCTCGATCATTCATATGTGTTAACTCTTCCCCGCTTCTCCAGCAGAACTTGTAACTAAATTAGCTTGGCTGTATGTTATTTGATCTGTAAAATCAACTATAAACTTGTAGAGTGAGATTAAATATTTGTAAGTCTCTATTAGATTTCACTAGTAAACTAGTAGTATAGGTTTTAAAGAACAGATAGAAGACCCCCTCTGACTACATCTACATTTTCTTGTATGAAACTATCACTGGATCAAGAATTGACATTCTTCCCACACAGTTATGATTCCAAAGTCTTCGCTTCCTCACCTATGCTATGATTCTTGTTACGTTTGAGATTATAACGGCTTTTAGTGTATATTGATCCGTAGCTTTATCAGCAGGAACCAATACATGACCAAATCTCGAGAAACACAAGCCAAGCACTCTCATCTCTCCGTCTACATTAATATTTGATATAACCTGAACCCAAGGAGGGAGAGAGCATAAGTCCGTTTCATGTTGCATTTCTATACATGAGAAGGACACTAAGCTCAATCTGAAACAAAAAGCTAAGGTGTCCAAGTTCTTAAGACCATCCAAGATCTAGCACAAACGATCATCAGTGGCCTTGTTGATTTTTAAGGACAAGACTTGCTCATTTAATTAGAGATGACTAAATATATTGTTTCAGTCGCAGAGGAATAAGAATTGCAATTGTATAGAAATTAATAATAAACTAGCAAGACTTACAATTTTATGTATCAAATATCATGAAAACTTGTTTAACAATGTATAAACTAGGGTGACAATTACAAGTCACGTGGTTGGTACTTTCCATGTGCCTATCCCCAAAGAACCTTGTTGGATTTGAACCAAAGTAGGATCATCATCATACCTGTCAGGAAGTGAGGATTCAGATCCTACATCATGGTGGTGTACTTGTATCTATTTATCCGTTCCCACAATGTTTAAGCTGTTACTAGAGTTCTTATCTTTGGTGGGATACACTAAAACTTTATTCTCACGGTCGGGCAAGAAACTCATCCCATTCAAAAGCGAATGGGTTTGTTTCACTGTCAGTAGTTTACTCCACGACATGTCTCCCGTACGTTCAATCTCGTTCTTCCAGCCTGTAAACGAATGAACAAGCTCAATTAGAATTGTGGACTAAAAGCGCGAATGAAAATAAATCTGTAATAGATACCTCTCCACCAGTGTGTTGTCCTGAGTTTTACAGTCATCTTATACGGAACGGAAAAGTCTTCCAAAATTGCATTACTGAAAAAAACAAACGGAGACAACGAGATTGAAGGTGCTATCGTGTTGTGGTTTGGTCGCGGACTCAGCCATGGATTGCGATGGATGAGATCTCGGACGTGACAAACGACGGCGAGATCAAGCACAGGGGAAATGCAGAATCAGAGAGAGAGAGAGAGAGAGGCGATAGATCTGGGGAAGAGAGAAGGGGAAATGCAGAATCAGAGAGAGAGAGAAGGAAGCGTGCACATCCAATCAGAAACAAGCACAAAATAATCTGGACCATTGATTAAATTGTGATCAATGGTCTATTATTGTGATCCTTGGACATTATTGTCTCAGCCAATAGAAATCAAGGACGAGGATAGCAAAGATATTTATTTTGGGCCTTTGATTCAAATAAATCAATGGTTCAAAATTAAAAAGCTATATAAATTGATTTTTGTTTATTAATAGTTATTATAAACTTTGTAATTATTTATGACTTTATATTCAAAGTTTCAAATTATATTTTAAAATAATTAAATTTTGCGTTTAGTTTTAAGATTGAATTTAAAATATGTAATATGGTTTAGTGTTTTGAGACATAAGATTATAATGATATATGATTTGAAGTATATATATGTAAGGTTTAGAGTTTAGATATAAAATAAAAGGTTAAGATTTAAAATTGGGAAATTGACTTTTATAAGTATTATAGTATTAAATTAGGATGTTTTAAATTTAAGAATTGATATTAAAAATATTAGATTAGATTAATGACCTTGTATGGGTTTATGTTTGGGGGTTAGGATATTAGATTTAGAGTGT
>OVBX01005924.1:0-12434 GCA_900406325.1 Erucastrum elatum
TCTCTCTCTCTCTCTCTCTCTCCCTCTCTCTCTCCTTCTATAGGTTAGGATTATTTATGAAATATATTATTTCAGTAGAGAAAATATCATCCTACTATAGATATTTTAAAAATATAATGTGGTTATCCAATTTTGATGTACAATAAAGAAAATATCATTCTAAGCGCACATCTTTTACAGGATTGGAATGGTGAACTCTTAGAGATCTGGAATATAAACACTTCTCTCAAATCATCTCTGAAAAATATAAAACAAAATCACAATCAGCAAACCAAAAAAGATATATGTATATATAAGCTTATAATTCTAAACAATAATACAAATCTACTAATCAAAAAAAGAAAAGTATTCGCAGCACAAAAAAATGCTATTGAAATGATATAGTTGAGAGATGTTATCAAATTGAGTAATTTTTTTTACCAGATTGAGGAACAAAGATGTTATCGAAATGATATATCAAAAAGGTATACAATTAAATCATAAATAGCTTCAGTGGAGAAATATTAATAATAGAGTATCTGCATATAAACCAAAAGAAAAATCAGCTCTCATGAAATATAAAAGCTTAATGTTCTAAAATAAGAAGAAAAAAAAGTTCAGAACATTATTAACATTAAAAGTTCAGAATATAAAGTTCAATGATTTCGTTTATTCTACTGTGAATGTCTTATTTATAGTAAATTGCTGGATGTTTCTCATTGATTTAGCTTGCATGATAAGCTAAGAAGTATAATATTGTTTGACAAATTTTCAATAAATTTTATACTTATAAGGTAATATTATTTTTGGAATATCTTATTGATAAAGCTAAAAGAGAACATCTCGTGAATAGATTGACAAGTCTCACCAGAATTTTGGTTGACAAGTCTCACCATAAATATTAAGTTTTAAATGCATGATTTTAAGAGAGAAAATATCTTGTCAATTAATTTCGTTTCTCTGATATCTAAAATATTTATTGAGTATTTATGAATTAAACAGGGAAATGATTGCAAAAAGATGTTCTTTGAATCGAGAAAAAACATAAAAGTTAAGTATTAAAGTGATTTCTTTTTTATTAGTATCGAAGATTAAAATAAATCGAAAAAGAAATTCTAAAAAATTAATCAATAAGATCAAGAGAATTCTTCCCATTTTGTAATAAAGAAACTAATTATTACATGTGTTAACTAATATTCTTGCGCAAGTAATGTTAATAGGGGGATTAAATTATTTTTTCCATTTCAATTAATATTCAATGTTACTTTCTTTTTATAGGGGGATCGATGAATTAAAATAAATTATTTGATTTGATAAAATGACTTTATATTCTTATATTTATTTGAATTGATAAAATGATTTTATATACCATACTTTTGACAATTAGTTACCGTAAATAGTTATTAATAATATTATGTAGGTTATTTGTAATCCAAAATATTTATTTGAATTAATAAAATGGCTTTATATACCATACTTTCGACAATTAGTTACCATAAATAGTTATTAATAATATTATGTAAATCATTTGAAAAGTGATGTTAATTGGTCATTAAATTATGTTTTCTTTTACAATTAGTATTCAATGGTACTTTCATATTATAGTGGGATCGATGAATTAAATGATATATTGAAATTACAAAATAAGGTAAGTATTTAGAAAACTTCTCTTTTTAGTAGTGTCGATGGAAAAAAAAAAGAAATTCTAAAAAATCAACCAATAGAATTACTAGAATTCTTCTGAGAAAGGCTGTGTGAATGTCAGCTGGCAAATGTACTTCTCTTCTAATATATANAATATAAAGTAAATTTCTTTTTTATAAATAATTTATAACATTCTGTAAATTATTTTAAAATTTTGATAAATTTATTCTTTAAACAGCGATAAATAATTTAAAAATAATATTAATAAACATGTTTGGATTTTTTAATATTTAATATAATTATTATATAATTATATTCGAATACAATTCATCAAGTAGAGTATAAAATTATTATAATTATCTTATATAAAATTTCGTTCATTATATTATATAGTTTATAAATATTAAATGTAATAAATAAAACATTATTAATCTTTCTATAGTTTCGAAAATCAGTTTCCATAAATTGTTTTTCTGTAGATTATATGGCAAGTGATGTTAAATGATTTTAGGGAACAAATTTATTTTTTGGTAACAACTTCTCATATTTTTTTGTAACAACTTTATTGTGAATCTTCTTTGATTGAAAATCAAATATGTCTGACGTAATCTATCGTAATCTATCCATCACATCAAACAATTATAAACATTTCAATTTTCCTAACATATGTCTCCGAGAATCTTTCTCAATTATGAACGATATTATCAAAACTTCTTGAGCACTACTCTTTCATTATATAAAGGAACCAAACCATCGTAGGCAGTTAACATTTTCGTTCGAGTATGTTAAGCTTTCATATTTTTTTAATCAATTGAATCTCACTATTTTATGTTATTTTGTATATCATATTCTCTTTTTCTATATCGTTTCAGTAACACCAACATTTTTTGCTTTTAAATCTGGAAAATAGTTCTATATTAAGTTTGTTTCAGTTTTCATTTGTCTTCTTCATTGTTTGAATCTCACTGTTTTAATGTTATTTTGCAGATCATATACCACTCCTATATAATTTTAATAACTCTAGCATTTTCGTTCCTAAATCTGGTAAACAATAATATTTTTATGTTTCAGTTTCAGTTTTCTTTTTAATCATCTGAATCTCAATGTCTTTATGTTATTTTGCATATCATATACCCCTTCTTTTATACCGTTTCCATAAGACTAATATTTTCTGCAATAAATCCGGTAAATAATTGTGGTTTGATTCAATATTCAAAGGTTTTGTGGCTTATATACTTAACTTATTTGTGTAGATACATGTATATTTGAGATTCATACTAATACTTGAGTGTGAGTTTTCAGTAAGTTACATATTGTTTAGCTCGCAGATTTTGGACAATGTTTAGTAGGATGAGTTCACAAATCCTTTTTGGTAAAAGTATATTCACAATATTTTTTCTCTTTTGTACTTTTCTTCTTATCTTTTTGTTTTTCAGCATACTTATATGGTAAATCTCTATAAATTTAATTTATATGGTTTTGTTATGCTTATGATCCATGTTTTTTTTTCTATTTGTTTTCTTAGATTTTGGGCGGAGACGATGGTTTAAACGATGTAACGAGAAAAATCTAATGAGACCGATTAACGCTCTGGACGCTGATCTTTGTTCTTAATGTTACGAGGAGCCTGGTGAAGGTGTCCATGATCAGCAAGTCTCTTCTTTCTTTGTCCGTGTTCATTTTTTCAGGAGCGCAAAATTGATTGTTGGTTATATTATCTTATATATTAAGCTAATTTTGTTTCCTCTATTTCTCCAGATCAATGAGAAATGTTTTAGTTCTTCTTGCCCTTAAAAAGAAAAATTAGGAAGATGATATTGGCTGTTTTATGGAGCTGCAAACAGGTTGAAGACAGGCGATGCTAATTTGTAGAAGATGACCGAAAACCTTCGCTGTTCACCGGTGACACACAATTCGAGAAACTGTTTTATCTTCTATTTTATGCAGCCACCTGTGTAATCTTTTTTTGTAACAGCAACAGGTTTTATTTTTTTATGTATGATAAGCTCACGTGTTTAGAGCTTCTGGGTCATTATCATTAAATTATCTATATTAAATTAATAATATTAGGATGACAAAAGAAAAGCTTCACCTAAAAATGAAAAGAAAATGGGTACAAAATGGGATTGTTTGGCAACTTGATTAGCAGACTTAATGAATTCTGTTTGGACACAAGAAAAATTATTTTTCTTCTACCAAAATCGAAAGCAATAATAACTAGAGATGGGTTTTCGGTACCCAAACGGGTTTGGTTCTGATCGGTTTGTGTTCGGGTTTTTGGGATCAAATAATCAATATAAAAATACTGTACATTTTGATTCAAAATCATTTCTTTTAACAACAAACTACACAAAACAAAATATCAATAGAAAAGTATTGTACATTTGCGCTCTAAATAAAAGGATTGGAGATGGAATAATACATGTATAAAATTAAGTTATCTTAAACTTTTTTATATACAATAATTTGTTATATAAACTGAAAAGACAAATCATTTTTTTTCAAAGAAATCTAGCGGTTTGAATAACGGGTAAGGATCATAATAAATTAAATACAAAATAATTTTCAAGTATGTTATTTCATGCATAAAATATTGGTTTAATCATCAAAAAATAAAATTCAATAGGAAATACATACCTTGGTTTTATGTTTGCATTATTTGACCCATTAAAGCTAATTAAAAAAAAATCAGATTATTTGCTTTACTGCAAACATTGGTTTTATGTTTTACGTTTAGTAAACGTTTAAGAATCATAACAGAGCTATAAAACTCCCCTATTATGTTTGCTGTTTAAAATATATTTGTCCATATTATTTGTAACACGAAAATAGAAAGCAATGTATTTCATAATAAATTAAATACAAAGTAATTCTCAAGTATGTTATTTCGTGCATAAAATATTGGTTTAATCATCAAAATCAAATTCAACAGGAAATACATACCTTGGTTTTATGTTTGCAGATTATTTGACCCATTAAAGCTAATTAAAAAATTTACAGATTATTTGCTTTATTGCAAACAATGGTTTTATGTTTTACGTTTAGTAAACGTTTAAGAATCATAACAGAGCTATAAAACTCCCTTATTATGTTTGTTGTTTAAAATATACTAGGTGACCCACAAGCACCATGTGCGGGTATAAAAATATTGTATAATATCGATTGTGTTTAAATGTAGGAGAAGATGGAACAATTGAGAGTTTCAATGCTGAGACATAATTTGCGCAAATCTCCAAGATGTAGTAGGGATGGAATTTGTTACTTTTCCGCTTCGGTTGGTTTGTTTAGTTCGATTTTAATATTTTTTTTTCAACTGAAGTAAACTATATTTAGTCTTGTTCGGTGTGGTTTATGTCCAGTTTAGTTTATATTCGGTTCGGTTTGTTTTTTTGGGGTCGGTTTAATTAGGTTCTTTGTCGCTTAATATTTTAAAAGAAAAATTATTATTTAAAACATAAATTATGTACACATAAACTATGTGAACTAAATTCAATATAAAACTAAAACAAAAACTAAAAAGTCACAAAAGTATTTAAGAATATAACAAATGAATGTTAACTAAAGTAAAAAAAAAAATCAACATCATTAGTATGTTTTTAATAAAAGTTAAATAATAAAAAAAATGAAAGAAAAATATACAGGAACCAGTGATGTATTAAAAAATGTGATGTTGATTAAGAAAAAAAATCAACATTAAAATAATTTAATAGAAAAAATGTGAAAAGAAAATGTGATATAAATGTGAGGAAATAAAAAAAAAATGTGTTATTTTTATATTTCTGGTTTACTTCTCATATTACTTTTTTTAGAAGATCAAAATGTTTGAGATCTGCATGCAATATATTTTTTGCATTTAATTGCCGATGTCTTGCGCAAGTTTTCGAATTAGAATATAAGGAAAGTGATTAAATATCGTTGATCAATTTAGAAAGATTATGAAACACAATTTAGTGACTTAATACAATGTAATATTTATTTGCAGAACTTTTGAAATTGCAAGGAATAAGACATCTTTATATTGTTAAGTCACTAAAATATATGATGATTTCCTATTCTTGTCTTTCAATACAAAATTGTTGGCAATTTTTATTATAAGTATCAATCAAGTTTAGTCTTACAATATACGATTTAATTCATCCTTTAATTAGCATTAAGTTATAAAATATATAAGGTAGCTTAGAATATACGATTCTAGTATCTCTTTGCTACTTGTGCAAGTAATGTGACCAAGGGTTCAGATCAATTTATTACAACATTCCTTTTATGGAAAGTTCCCATAGCATTTTGCGCAAGTAATTTTATTTACACTAATACTTTCTTGTTTGCAAGTAATACTATGTTCACATAATCATATATATTCGTGGTCTAGATCTTGTGATGTTTATCTCTGAATTACGTAATGGTTCCTTTTAAATAAAATAAAGATATATATTATTTAGAAAGTTGGTCTCCTGAAACAAAGAAGTTTATTTTTAATATATTCCAAATGGTCTATAGTTTTAGATTCGTTGCAATATATGGAAGCATAATCCATTACTTGTAAAGCTATACATTTCTTTCAATCATTTTACATAAAGGCTTGATAGATATGTTTCAAAAATATCATCATTACTTACATAGAAAGGTAAGAACTTGGTGTAAGTGAATTTTCTATATCATAATTATGCTTCCATATCTATCATAATTATTATTATAGATTTAATCAACACTAAATTAGCGATTTGCATTTATTTTTGTATCTAAGTTTTAAACTAACTAATGATATTCACATTTTTGAATATAATAGTTAGTTTAATTTGAACTTGGATATTAAGTGGGTTATTATGTAGTAATATAACCCACTCCATGACTAAATTGATCACATATAATATAAAACTATAAAGCAATATCTTCATAACACCAAACTTAATTAAATATGCATAGTTAAGTTCAAAAGCTAGCATAATTATACATAAACCGAGATATGATCCAAACTTAAACATATAATTTTAAATAATTTTAAAAGATAAGGATTTGAGATTTTAGAAGTGAGATCAATCCCACAACCAAGCTTCCCCCAGCTTGCGCCAATTGGGAGTTGGCACCTTCACCTCAGCCATCCTCTCTTTTGCAATGTTGAGCTCAGCTTCAAGTCTCTCCTTCTCTTTAACCGGACCATACACCTTCTCAATTTTGTCAAGTATCTCAAGCTTGGCTTCAATCCTTTCAACCTGGACCTCCTCCAAATGCCGCGCCTTAACACCTTCATGACGCGCCTTGTAAATACGAAAGAGAGCACAGTAATGATCACTGTTTCCCTTTTGGCCTCATTGTAACCTTCCTGCCATGTTGTCCCTATTATTTGTAACACGAAAATAGAAAACAATATAATTCTCCTATTTATATATAATAACACCAAATCAATCAATCAAACTTCGATGTCAATCCTAACTACCGATAAACTAAAAAATACAATTTTTTAAAAAAACCATTAAAACAGTTGATACATATTTTATGTTGAAATACATTCGTTACAAAAAAAAATTGACAAAGGAAACAAATCTGCCCTTTCAAAATTTAGTTTGTTATTAAAATATCATATAAAACAATATATTCACAAATTTTATAGTGGAAAATTATATCGATATAAATTACTGGTTCAAAATGGTATAACCAGTAAACATACCATATCAGGTAATCAACCGCTCGACCGGGTTTTATTGCGTTTAAGATTCTATATTCCTAATAGTGTACTTCTAGATTTACTTACTATTAAAAAGTTATATGATGTATAG
Organism: Erucastrum elatum; assembly: GCA_900406325.1. Classification (NCBI taxonomy): domain Eukaryota; kingdom Viridiplantae; phylum Streptophyta; class Magnoliopsida; order Brassicales; family Brassicaceae; genus Erucastrum; species Erucastrum elatum. Next base: position 7,398 of record OVBX01005924.1, read on the forward strand.
TTTAAAATAGCATATACCTTAAGTTTTTCTGCACAAGTGTACGTATTGATATGAGAGTAACATCATTACTCCTTCCAAAAATACAGTAGATCATCATCCCCTATACATTATTTGCGAAGTGATTTTGCCACATGTCGTCATTACAATTACTCTCGCCAAAAAAATAATGACACGGCTACTAAAAAGATAACAAGTCTTCCGAAAAATATGACATGGACAATTACATGTAATGCTAATTTATTTTTTTGATAAACTTTTCAAAATATGTCAATAACTCATATATTATATTTAGCGTCGATTTATCTTTTTTGAATTTTTTTTAAGAATATGGTAATACTCATACATCATTTATAAAATAAACTAGGTAGTTTGCCCGCTCATGCGGGCATAATTTTATTATAAATACTGATTAGCTTATATCTTATTAATTCAAAAATCAGCATGTTAAGTTTTTATTTTTGTTTAAAAAAATAAACATCAAATTATTTATATATACCAATTTTTTATCTATCAAAATGTATGTGATTATTATTTTGTTCGAATTTTTGAAAAACTAACATATTAAACATAATTTAGAAAATATATTAATACAAATATTTTGCTTGATTACTGTGTAACTATAAACTGTCTTATAACTTAATTTTTGAAATTTTAAATTCGAAAATATTATTTTCAGATAATAACAAAATACATCTAAGAATTATCATATTTTTAAAATATACTTTTGTAATTAATTATAGTAAATTATAATTGTAATCTAATATAACAGATAAATATAATATAAATAACAGAAAATTCTTTTTTTTAATTATATAATAAATTAAATAAAAATTAGTTAAGGTAATATTGATATTAACACTCTAACTTTTAACATGAAATGTTTAATAAAAATTATTATTTCAGATAATAACACAACATATCTAATAATTATCTTATTTTTCAAAATATATTGACAGTTATGTTATATAAAACTATAACTAATTATCTAGGTGTTTTGCATGCACTTGCGGATTTAAATATTTTACAATTTCTTTTTAAATAAATATATTATCAATTCAAAAGTCACTAAAATATAATATTTTCATGCTTTTGAAATATTTAAAAATTAATTAAATATTAAAAAAAATATCATATGATTTTTTTTTATTTTAAGAAAATATCTTTTATTACGCAAAATAAACTTGAAAATATTTATATATACATAAATTATATACAGAAATTTATATTTAATTTTAGAATATTATGATGTAAAATATTTTTGAATAACCTAATATAGAATCTTTTTAGAGAATGATGATTATCAAATTGATAAAAAAAAATTTTAATTTACTAACAATAATATTTTAACAAATCTAATTTAATTATTTGTTAAGGATGATATTTGACGCTCTAACGTTTAACGTATATATATATTGAACTAGATACAGTTTGATATTATTAAACCAAAGATAATATAAACATACATAAATAAATTAATTTTACTAAATGAAATATAATATAAAATTAAGTATGAGATTATTTATTAAGATTAATAATTGAGAATTAAATATGACTAAATTTTTAAATTATAGAAAAAATGATAACTAAACAAAAAAACTTACAATTATGGAAAACATGATAAGTAAGCAAATCCACTTATCAAAGATAATATAAATATTTTGATTTTACTAATTAAATATAATATAATTTTAAGTATGATATTATTGTTAGATTTCTTTTAGTTATTCTCAAAATAATGATAAATTATCTGCAAAATCACTAAAATTATTTATTAAGAATAATAATTAAAAATAAAAATGATTAAATTTTAAGTTATAGAAAACATGATAAATAAACAAAAAAAACCTAAAATTATGGAGAGAATGACAAGTAAATTATTTATTAAGATTAATAATTAAAAATAAAAAATGATTAAATTTTAAATTATAGAAAACATGACAAATAAGCAAAAAACCTAAAATTATGGAGAGAATGACAAGTAAGCCAAATCACTTCTCAAATAATAGTATAGATAGATATATTCATATCTGAATGTTTAAATTTCGAAATATTGTTTTATTTTTTTTCTTTTTATAGTTATACAATTTGTATTATTAAACCTACCAAAAATTGCTATAATTGTTTTTTAAAAAAAGAAATTTCTAATCGTAAGATAACTAGTTTGTCATATATGTGTGTATATATATATATATATATATATATATATATATCAATTTAATAAGTATTTTTTAGTTTAAATTTTTGATAATTATATAATTTTATATCATTTTTACACAAATTAATTTGATATAGTTAAATAATAAAAATAAATTGAAAATGATTTTACCAAATGTCGTCGTTACAATTATTCTCGCCAAAACAAATGATGACATGACTACTAAAAAAGATTACATGTCTTCCAAAAAATATGACATGGACAATGACATTTAATGTTAATTTATTTTTTTTTGTAAACTTTTCAAAATATGTCAATAACTCATATATTACATTCAGTGTCGATTTATTTTTTTTGGAATTTTTTTAGAATATGATAATAACTCATACATCATCTATAAAATAAATATATTCATATATGACCTTTTAAATTTCGAAATATTTTTTTATTTTCTTTTTCTTTTTATAATTATGCAATTCGTATTATTAAACCTTCTAAAAATTGCTATAATTATTTTAAAAAAAATAACTTGCTAATCGTAAGATAATTAGTATATATATAAATCAATTTAATATGTATTGTTTAGTTTAAATTTTTGATAATTATATAATTTTATATCATTTTATTAGTTTTATACAAATTAATTTGATATGTTTAAATAATAAAAAATAAATTGAAAAATCCATCTAAGGTTATAATTTAATATACACATATATATTTTTAAATATAATTTTAAATAAACAAAATTATTTTATCTTAATTTAGTATTTAACTAAATCATTTCTATATTAAATATTGGTAAAAACAATAAAATCTATAATATTTAATAAAAATATATGTATTTTAAATATAAATTAAATTTAAAAAATTTCTTTCTGTACATGGTGCAGGGAAACACCTAGTTTGTTTTGTACTAGGTGATGATGATCCGCGCCATGCGCAGTGTGAATGAACTAAAAAAGATTATAAATTTTATTGTATAGATATTTTAAAAGTAAAACGAAAAGAGACATATTATACATGATATGGATTTAAATAAGTTATGTTTGATATACAGATCAATGCAAAGAAAACAAACTTAGGATTGAAAGTTTACTTTCAATCAAACAAGAGTTTACTAGAGTATCTGGGTAATGATAATCTTATTGTCGTCGATAAACAATAATTGTTTTGTTATCGAAGTTGTATCGTTATTTTTATTAAAATCATAATTGTTCTGAAGTACATAAAATTGCAAAAGGATTAAAATAAATTGAAGTAAATAATATTAGGTTGAAAAAAAAGAAATATATATTATGAATTTTCAAATTTAGTGGACTGATTAGGATTTGAAATTGTAAAATAGGTCCATTATTGAACCTTAATATCCATTATGACTCAAAATACATATATGTCTCTTTTAATTTATCTATTATTTGATGGAAAACAAAAATTATCTATTTCAAAAACGTGTTTTTACTAATATTCTCGAGGGGACACGAGATGTGGAGTTACACCTAGAAAATGTCATATTTTTAAATCACACATGAACTAAAAGTTATATATATTATTAAAAGAGAAGTACAAATATAAAATATCTCTTAGTTTTCACTTTTAATTACAATGGTATGCCATTAAAGTAATTAAATGAACCACTAAATGAACATATATTTAAGGAATTATTATCTTTTTCTATTTATTAAACAGTTTCCTAAATCAGTTTAACTTAATTCATATTTAATATATTCCTTAAAATAAATTAGGTGATTTTTAGGAATATTAATATTTAAAATTTATTTTAACAATATTAAAATTGGATAATGTTACAATTAATTATTTTGAACGAAATTCAAATTTAAATTCGACATTAAACAATATTTTGAATATTCTTAAAATATATGTTTAACTTAACATTAATTATTTTGAATAATAAAATATATATATGCTAAGATTTTAAATATTTTAAACTACTTATAGAACAAGATGAAATATTTGTAACTCAATATTATTTTAATATAATTAAATCTCACCAAAGATTATATATTTTTCAAGAATTTTTAAAGTATATGTTTAACCATTTTGGTTGCTATTAATTATTTTCAACAAGAAAATTAATACTGAAATTTAAATATATTTGAATTATTTGTAAATCAATGTTTAATGTTTATAGCCAAATATATTTTTTTCTAATGTATCTAAATCTTACCATATTATCCATATCTGATCAAAATATTTAATTTTTTTTTTACATTTGGCAAACAATTTTATGTTACAAGAAATATTACTCAAACTATTAATAGGTCAATATTAATTTTTCAAAATTTTAATAACAAACACGGAATACTATTTTTACAGTACATAAACTACTCGACAGTTGTGTTTATAAAAATTTAAAAATATGTAAATATTTAAAATATAAACTGATAAACATTTAAATAATATTTATTTATATACAAAAATGAAAATAAATACCCGTCCGGTCGGACGGGTTCAGCTCTAGTTTATTTCTAACTATACTATGACCCGCGGGCGGGTGTTTATTTCATTTTTTATGTTTTTGGTTTATACGATTATTTTATAATAGTTACTTGTAATACATTGAGTTTTCTTTTTTGTTTGTAATAACAATAAAATGTGTGAAAAATATTTTGTAATATATAAAGAAAGCTTAAAATGAACAATGATAGATTACATACGAAATATATAAATCAACTTAGTTAAAAAATGATAGATTATATACAAAATAATTTTGTATTATATAAAGAAAGCTTGACTCACACATCTGTGCAGATATTAATTTCTATTTTTTGTAAAAAAATATTATATTGTACGAATAATAGTGTATGTTTTTGAATTTATTGAATGAAATAACAATTTAATATGAAATTTTAATAGTTTATATT